>JAUMJK010000916.1:0-74845 GCA_033558105.1 Coccyzus lansbergi
TGGTTCAGCCCCCACATGCTCCCTCCACCCCCTCCCCACCTCGCTTCTTCACCCCCAGCCCCTCCTCCTCCCCTTCCTCCCCCCTCACTGGTTCAGCCCGCTCTGTGCCTCCCCCCACCCCCCCAGTCCGCCGTGGTTCGCCCCGCGGCTCCGCTGGGTCCTACCGCCCGCTCCCCACGCCGCTTGCGTCACCGCCCCCCCCCGCGTGACGTCACGGCGCGGGGGGCTGCCGGGTTGTCCCCCGTGTGTCCCCCCCTTCCCTTCCCTTTCCCCGCCGCCTTGTCCCCTCCATGCCATGACCTGGCGGCGGCTGCAGGGCCCCATCGCCCGGGCGGGTGAGCTTGGCCCCCGCCGGGGCGGGGAGGGGATGCTGGGGACGCGCTGGGGGAGCGAGGGCTGCTAAAAATAGGGAATGGGATTAGGCTCCTAAACCGGGAGACCTTTCCTGGGCTCCAGGGAAACCGCCCCTAATCGCCTTTGCTGCTGCTTTTGCGCTTGGTTTTACCTTCCTCTGTAAAGCCTCCCTGCTAATTAGGCTTAATGTTGATTAGCAGTGGTGGTGATGCCTGCCCTCGGCCATACCGGCTGTGTTGCCGCAGCTAAAATTATAGGAGCAGGGAAGTAGCCTGCGCTCCAAGGATGGCTTCCCTCAGCATCCACCTCTTGGATGTCCACCTCCCTTGGCTTCCAGCTCCCCTTGGCGTCCACCTCACTTTCTGGTGAAGGGGCTGGAGAACAGACCCTATGAGGAGCAGTTGAGAGAGCTGGGGTTGTTTATCCTGGAGAAGAGGAGGCTGAGAGGAGACCTCATTACTCTCTACAACTACCTGAAAGGAGGTTGTGGAGAGGAGGGAGCTGGGCTCTTCTCCCAAGTGACAGGGGAATAGGACAAGAGGGAATGGCCTCAAGCTCCACCAGGGTAGATTTAGGCTGGAGATTAGGAGGAGGTTTTTCACACAGAGGGTCATTGGGCATTGGAATAGGCTGCCCAGGGAGGTGGTTGATTCACCTTCCCTGGAGGTGTTTAAGGCACACGGTGGATGAGGTCTTGAGGGACTTGGTTTAGTGTTTGATAGGAATGGTTGGACTAGAAGATCCGATGGGTCCCTTCCAACCTGGTTGTTCTGTGATTCTGTGATTCTGTTATTTTCTTTCTGGAGTGAGGAGCTGTGTGCCGTGTGTGCTGGGTCAGTGTTGTCTGGGGTCAGGATCCGACCCCCTGTGCTGTGTGGCCAGGGTGACAGGAGCTCTGCTCCATCGCTGCATGAGGAGGACACGAGGACCAAAGGGACCTAAACAGGCTGGACCGCTGGGCAGAGTCCAATGGCATGAGGTTTAACACGGCCAAATGCCGGGTCCTGCACTTGGGGCCCACAACTGAACACAGGATTCAAGGAGCGGCCTCACCAGTGCTGAGTCCAGAGGGAGAAGAACCTCCCTGGACCTGCTGGTCACACCATCTCTGATCCAGGCCAGGATGCCATTGGCCTTTTTGGCCACCTGAGCACACTACTGGCTCATGTTCAGTCGGTTGTCAACCAACACTCTTGGCGTCCACCTCCCTTGGCGTCCACCTCCCTTGGCGTCCACCTCCCTTGGCGACCACCTCCTTTGGCATCCACTTCTCTTGCTCTCTGCCTCCCTTGCTGTCCACCTCTCTTTGTAAGCATCTCCCTTGCTGTCCACCTCCTTTGAGTGGCCACTGGCCCTCAGCCCTGCCTGTTGTGTCCCAAAACGTGGGAATACTCCCCAAACCCCCCTGGTCAGCTCCATCCTGCCAAGCTTTGCTGGTTGGGGTTGAAAACCATCTTAAGAGGAACCTGGATGATCTTTAATGTCCCTTCCAACCCCAACCATTGTGTGGTTTTATTCTGTGATTCTAGGATATGTTGAGTGTCTGAGGGACCTGGGGCTGTTGAGTCTGGAGAAAAGGAGTTTGAGAGGAGATGTTATTGCTCTCTAAACCTGCCCGAAAAGAGGTTGTAGTGAAAAGGGTGCTGGTCTCTTCTCCCAAGTAACGAGTGATAGGAGGAGAGGAAACGGCTTCAGGTTGCCCCAGGGGAGGTTTAGATTGGAGATGAGGAAATAGTCCTTCACAGAAAAGGTAGTGAAGCACTGGGAGAGGCTGCCCAGGGCAGTACTGGAGTCACCGTCCCTGAAGGGATTAAAAAAACGTGTAGATGTGGCACTTTGGGACAGGGTTTAGCAGGCATGGTGGTGTTGGGCTGATGGTTGGACTTGATGATTTCAGAGATCTTTTCCTACCTTAATGATTTCATGTCTCTGTGCTGCAGACAGATAGAAAATCTACTTAGGGATGTGGTTTGGCAGTGGAGTTGATTGTGCCGGATTAAGGATTGGACTCAATGATCTTAAAAGGTCTTCTCCAACCTAAATGATCCCATGGAAATGCGATGCACGAATGCCTTGCTGGGCTGGAAACCACGCGGGAGATGTAAGAAGCCCCATATCCACTAGATGTGGTTTCTCAGGCTTTTTATCCTCCTTTTCTTGTGGTTTTTGAGGGTTTCAGGTTGCTGCTGGGAGCAGAGATGTGGTTGCAGGGCTGGGAGAGTGGAGAAAGGTTGGTATGGATGATCGTATCAGTGTGCTGGCCGACTGGTCTGAACTGGGAGCAATTCCTTGAGAACAAGGCATGAGTTTAACGAAGTCTGAACTCCCACATCTGCGCTGCTCACGTCTCGAGGTGGAGATCATCTCCAAGTCCCTTTTTCTTCCTAAATCAATTCTCATTTTCTTCCATATTTGGAGGAAGGCAAGGGGAAGCACCTGCAAGTCTGGTTTATTTATTTGGGTTTACCTCCCAAAGTATGGAGACCTGGAATCACAATCCATTTGCCTTTTCTCATTGTGGTTCTGAGCATTTCTTGGGGGAAAAATGGGATTTGGGTTAAGGAGAGCATCTCCTTCATCCCTTGATGCCCCACCAGTGCATCAGGTTGCATCAGGGGAGGTTTAGATTGGATATTAGGAAAAAATTCTTCCTAGAAAGGTTGTCAAACGCTTGGACTGGCTGCCAGGGAAGCAGTGGAGCTACCAGCCCTGGAGATGTGGAGTTCATAGAATCATAGAACAACCAGGTTGGAAGGGACCCATCGGATCATTGAGTCCAACCATTCCTATCAAACACTAAACCAAGTCCCTCAAGACCTCATCCACCTGTCCCTTAAACACCTCCAGGGAAGGTGAATCAACCACCTCCCTGGGCAGCCTGTTCCAAAGTTGTGCTGTTAAGGGACACAGTTGCATGGTGGTGTTGACGATGTTGGGTTTACCATTGAACTCAATGATTTTAAAGGTCTTTTGTAGCCTTAAATGATTCTGTGATTCTATGAGGCAGAGCAGGGGCTGGAGGCAGCAGTTGTGCAGACTTCATCCAGAAGAAGAGGACCATTGCCCTCTGAGTTACTCTCATTGCCCTCTCATTACTCTCTACAACTACCTGAAAGGAGGTTGTGGAGAGGAGGGAGCTGGGCTCTTCTCCCGAGTGAAGGGGGATAGGACAAGAGGGAATGGCCTCAAGCTCCACCAGGGTAGATTTAGGCTGGAGATTAGGAGGAGGTTTTTCACAGAAAAGGTCATTGGGCATTGGAACAGGCTGCCCAGGGAGGTGGTTGATGTGATGGTGTTTAAGGGATGGGTGGATGAGATCCTGAGGGACTTGGTTTAGTGTTTGATAGGAATGGTTGGACTCGATGATCCGATGGGTCTCTTCCAACCTGGTTGTTCTATGATTTTATGAAAGTGAAATCCCATCTAACCCCAAGACAGAGTCGTTTTCTGGAAGAGTTGCCTCCACCACACAAGCGCTGGGTGTGTAATGTGAGTGTAGCACTGGGGTTTTACACCTGATCTGCATCCACATCATCCAAGAGCCTCCGTTCTTGGTGTCTGTGGGCACTACCAGCAGCAGAGGTGATGGGTTTGAGGAGGAGGGTGGGCTGGAGACCTCCGTAGGCGACTCCAACCTGAACGAGCCACTGCTTTGACCCACCAGCTGCAGTTTGTTGACCTTGGCAGGTCTGTGAGGGCAAGGGGCAGAGCAAGGGACAGTTGTGACACTTGCTGAAGTTCCAGGCCAGCACATGCTGACAGTATTCGACTGCGGCTTTGCCAGCCAGGAGAGCAGGGAGCGGAGGAGAAACCGTGAGAGGAGATTAAAGACCAGCAAAGGGTTTTCATTGGCTGTCTTAAAATTGCGACTTGGTAATTAAGGCATTACGCGGCTCAGAAATAACCCAGCTTTCTCCCAGTTTGCTCGGTTCCCGCTGCTGCCAGGAGCTGAGCTTTGTAACTTGGCTGAAAGGGAACAAACCCAGAAGGTAAGGATGCATTGGAGCTCGCTCTCAGCCACTGCTCACCCCGTTCCTCTTATCCCATCCCAGTGTGTCCGGGATTGAGTGAAATGGTTGTGAGTGATTTGGGCAGCTTCTTCATTCAATTCTTCATTTCCTATCGCTGCCTGGTAAAGGGAATTAGGAAGGAGGAGAGAAGAAAGCTCTTTTCCCTCTAGCTGGGATGCTCCCCATAGAGACCTTATAGCAGCCTTCCAGTGCTTAAAGGGAGGTACAGGAAAGATGGGGAGGGGCTCTTTATCAGGAACTGCAGGGGTAGGATGAAGGGTAATGGTTTTAAACTGAAAAAGAGGAAATTCAAATTAGATATGAGGAAGAATTTTTTTTTTTCCTATGAGGGTGGTGAGGCACTGGCACAGGTTACCTGGAGAAGGCTTGGCTGCTCCATCCATGGAGGTGTTCAAGGCTGGGTTGGATGAGGCTGTGAACAATCTGATCCATGGCAGGGGGGTTGGAACTGGGTAATCATGAAGGTCCCTTCCAACCCAAACCATTGCGTGATGTGAGCATCCTTGCTGGGCTCTGCAGGCAGGAACCTGGACTTGTGTGTCTGGAGCAGTTTGTGTTGGCACAGCAAGACCACAGTGGAGGGGAAGGCATGAAAGGGCCAGTCAGAATCCGTGCTGGCATCCACATGTTGCATGTGGGGGCTCTCAGTGGCTACCAAGCCAGGAGCATCGCTTGGGAGCAGCCCTGTTAGGAGCTGCACTGGGAGAAGGGAGGGTGATGGACTTTGTGTAGCTCCTCTTTCTCTACTGGAGTGTTTCACAAATGATGATCAGAGCTTGCCTGTTGTATTTCTCCCAAGTGACAGGGGACAGGACAAGAGGGAATGGCCTCAAGCTCTGCCAGGAGAGATTTAGGCTGGACATTAGGAGGAAGTTTTTCACAGAAAGGGTCATTGGAACAGGCTGTCCAGAGAGGGGGTTGATTCACCTTCCCTGAAGGTGTTTAAGGGACAGGTGGATGAGGTGCTGAGGGACATGATTTAGTGTTTGATAGAAATGTTTGGACTCAATGATCCGGTGGGTCTCTTCCAACCTGGTGATTCTATGATTCTATGATTTATGTGGGTGAGAGGAGCTGGCAGGGACTGAAGAGAGGGAGATGCTTTGACCAGCTCAGCAAGGACCTTCCTGCTTCCTTGCTGCCAGTGTGGAATCAAATCATTGAACTGTTTGGGTTGGAAAGAACCTTAAATATCATCCAGTTCCATCCCCCTGCTGTGGCCAGGGACACCTCCCACCAGAGCAGGCTGCTCATGGTGCCATCCAACCTGGCGTTGAACACTTCCAGGGAGGGGCATCAGCTTCCCTGGGCAACCTGTGCCAGTGTCTCACCACCTTCATTGTGAAGAATCTCTTCCTAATATCTAGTCTAAATCTTCCCCTCTCCAATGTAAAGCTCTTATCATAGAATCATAGAATCATAGAACAACCAGGTTGGAAGAGACCCATTAGATCATCGAGTCCAACCATTCCCATCAAACACTAACCCATGTCCCTCAGGACCTTGATTACCCGTCCCTTAAACACCTCAAGGGAAGGTGAATCAACCACCTCCCTGGGCAGATTTAACAATACCAATCAAATTCGATTTTTTTTTTCTTTATGTTTATGTTTTGTATTGATCATCTAGACTAAACTTCTGCTGTATGAAAGTTATCAAGGTCTATGGGAAAGGTAGGACAGGTCCCCAGAAAGATTTCCAAGAGTTTGTTCAGCCTTGTTGTGTTTTTTTTTTTCAGAGTGTGGAGCCTGATCCAGCAATGTGGCCATGCCCATAGGGTGGGACTGGACGAGCATCCTCAGGGAATAGAGGGAAAATCCATGTAATTTCCTAGCTGTTGTGCTGCCTGATCGCTGTGCAGGAGGGATTTAGGGATGAGGAGGTATCCTCCTCGCGTGGGCTGGTATCAGGGAGACAGCCTGGCTGGATTAGCCTGCACGATCTGCCGCTGATTCTCTAGGAGATGGGGGGGGAGTTGGCTTAAGGCTCTGTAAAAGGGTTTGTCGGGTCAGAGTGACATTGCTATCATCTGATTTAGTGGAAAGATATTGTCCTGTCTGTTGGCAGATTGTTCCCAAGACCTCACCCAGCTGATGAAGCCAAAAAAATCCACTTCCCAGAACTCTACTTGCACAAAGTCTAATTGTTTTAAAATAGGATAAATAGGCTGCTTGGATTGTCCCACTCTGGTCACCGCCTCTGGCTTAGAAGCTGCTGAGTTGCTGTTGATGGACGAGGGTCCCCAGTGGAACCCCTTGCACTGTGGGACAGGATTTTGTTCTTTGCTCTCATGCTAATAATTCACCTTTCTGCCTCCTCAGAGAGGCAGGTACATGAAAATGCTCTGGTTTTCCTTTCTGGCTGAAGAAACAACTGCAGAAAGAGTCTGTGTGGCCCTAGGCTGCCTTTGTTTTCCTGTACCAGGGTCTAAACTCTTTGCTCTTGCCGCCGGACACCTTGAGCTGGAGCTGGTGTTCCAGGGAATCGGGAAACAAACCCCAAAGCGTGTTACTGTCCTAGATCCCACCCATGTTCATAGAATCATAGAATCATTTGGATTGGCAGGGACCATGAGGGTCATCTAGTCCAACCCCCATCATCAAGCAAGGACATCTTCAACTCAGTCAGGTTGCTCAGAGCCGCGTCCAACCTGAACTTGAATCTTACCAGGGATGGGGCATCCACCACCTCTCTGGGCAATCTCTTCCAGTCTTTCACCACCCTCAGAGTAAAATATTTCTTCCTGCTATCTCGTCTAAACTTCTCTTTTAGTTTTAAACCCATCACCCCTTGTCCTATTGCTGCAGCCTCTGCTAAAATGTTTTTCCCCATCTTTCTTCTAAGCCCCCTGTAAATATTGGACGGTTGCAATGAGGTCTCCTTGGAGTCTTTTTTATCTTCAAGCTGAACGACCCCAACTCTCTCAGCCTTTCTTCATAGCGAAGGTGTTCCAGGCCTTTGATCATTTTTGTGGCCTCCTCTGGAGTCTCCTCTGGACATGGTTTAGTGTTTGATAGGAATGGTTGGACTCGACGATCCGATGGTCCTCTTCCAACCTGGTGATTCTATGATTCTCTCCAACAGGTCCATGTTTTCCCTGTGCTGAGAGCTCCAGAGCTGGTTCAGACCGTGTACCTCTATCAGCAAGTGTAGTATCCAGGCCCAGTATTTGCTCGTGCCCTATGGTGTCACCAAGCTCAGACAGCATTTTCCTCGTGTTTCCCTAGGTTTTGGTTCCTAGAGCTAGGAAGCGTTGGAGCCTGGAGCTCTGTCACCCGACCCTGGTGACAGAAAATAGAGCTAGGACAGAGCTGGCTTGAATTATCCTTGTTCAGTGGCAACTGGCGCCTCATTTTCCCCTCCTCAGGGCTCCCAGCCTGGCTTTTTCAGCACAGTACAGAGGTAGCAGCTCCTGCTCTCTGCAGCGTTTGCTGATTTAAGAGTTTTTTGAATTTCCCAGTATTTCCTGCTCTCCCAGTTACTTCCTATCACCTGTAGGTTTAGTGTTTCTCATCACGTCAGATTTGCTCGGAGGATCTTTTATCTGAGGATCAAGGATAGACAGTGTTTTGTGGGGCTGAGTGCCTCTGGGAATCCATAACTATGTTTTTTCCATTGATGTTTCTAACCAGACACGTATTTTTCTGTCTCTCCAGCCATGCAGGGACCGAGACCAGTGGTTCTGAGTGGCCCATCGGGTGCAGGGAAGAGCACTTTGTTAAAGAAATTGCTCAAAGATTATGAGAACATCTTTGGCTTCAGCGTCTCCCGTGAGTATTTGTATGTCTCCTGGGAAAAGCAGTGGAGAAGTTCAAGGCTGCTAGCCCAGAGCCTGCTTCTGTAGCTCTATTCGTACCCCAAATAGTGGGCTTTGGATGCTGGCTTGTGTCCTAGGCTCTCTATGGGCTCTTTGAGATGCTTAAATAAGTCAGGATACTTTTTACTACTAGTATTGAGTGGCAGGTCTAGGATTTGCTTGGGTTCTCCCCATCACTTGCATAGGTTCCTCCTGCCATTGCTCTGGTGGTTTGTTGACTTTTTCTGCTTCAGTCACTAAGTTCTGGCCAAGGGTCCTTTTTTTTTCATACCTGGCAGTGCTGAAGTCCATCCACAACAGAGCGAGTGCAGGGAATTTCCTTCAGGCAGTTTGGCTCTTCAAATACTGACCTTGTTTCCTTTTTCTTGAGCGACACCTTTAAGGTTCCCCTCAGAGCTCAGGCTGTGTCCACAACTCATTCACCTGATTTGCCTTGGGACTCTACAAGGTGTTTTAAGTATATTACTAATTTCTTTTTTTACCATCTGAATGCTTTGGATTCTACAACTGAAATCATTGCTTTGAGATCCTTGAGATTTGGATTCTTTCTGCCATGAAAGGGCAAATACTGGATGTTTAAAAATTTAACATTACTGGAGATGAAAAAACTTTACATTTTATCTTTCCTTTTATGTCTTGCATCCCATGCTCTTGATTCGGCTCAGTCTCTCATCTCAATCCAAACAAAATCTTATTGTTTTCCCCAGGGTTGCCTCTTGGTTGATAGATTTCTCCTCAATCTCCATAGGCCGTTTAGACCTCGACAACTGATGCTTTATAAAAACTTAGGGGTGATCAGAGCCTTCCTGCATCAGGTTAACTTCTACCAGTCCTAAATAAAATAATCAGCCTTGCCCTTTGCAGTGACCGTCAGTCCCTTTTCGATTTGCAGAGTGTGTTCTTAAAATAAGACTCATTTGAACGACCTCCAGCAGGATTCAAAGGCTGTCGGGTTTATTCAGCATGAGGTTGCCCTTATTCATTAAATCTGGCTATTTTAAGCACCTCTGTAGGTGCTGCGTGATCTTTTAAAGTGAAGATCGCTCTGTGAAGTAGGGCACCGCTAATTCCCCTGAACTGAGACAGGGGAACATGTCTAGGATTACGTGTTCCCAGGCTGTGGTTGAGCTGAATCATAGAATCATTGAGGTTGGAAAAGTCCTCTAAGACCGTCCAGTCCGACTGTCTGCTCGACACCACTGTGCCTACTAAACCGTGTCCTGAAGCGCAACAGCTACACACATTTTGAACCTCTCCAGCGATGGGGACTCCACCGTTCAGTCTTTACAGTCTTAACTGATTGTTTTCAGATTATCCAGGATTCTTCAATTTAGGGCCAATCCTGCATGTCGTTGCGTGCTACACGAGCTGATTGCTGAAGCTTTGATCATTTTAAATAGCGGATCAGCTTATGACCTGTTGGGGTTAATCTGCTGCCTGTGTGCTTTTATTTCTTTGAGATGATTACTTCCTTGGGTGATTTACAAAAACTTAGAAGGTTGTTTCTTGCTTGCAGATACCACGAGGCAGCCAAGACCTGGAGAAGTGAATGGCAAAGGTGAGTGAGTTGCAGTGGGGTCATTTAATCGTGCTCGGTAAACAAGTCACCTGGAAAATGCTGCATTTATGTGAAGTGCGTGGAATGGTTTGAGTTGGAAAGGACCTCAAAGATTATCCTGTTCCACCCCTGGAATATCTTTCACTGGATCAAGTTGCTCAAAGTCCCATCCAGCCTGGCCTTGAACACCTCCAGGGATGGGGCAGCCACGGCTTCTCTGGGCAACTGTTCTAGTGCCTCACCACCCTCACAATAAAACATTTCTTCCTGATACCTGATCTAAACCTCCTCTCTTTCAGTTTAAAACCATTCCCCCTTATCCTATCCCTGGACTCTCTGATCTCCACAGTGATCTCCACACTCACACACACATACACAGTTCTTGATCCCAGTGGTAATGAGACCTCAGCACATACTGTTTGTAAGAGAGAAGGTAAGGAAGAGGGATGGAGAACAAACCCAAAACTTAATGCAGTGAAACGGTAATGGAGGCTGAGCATGTGCTGCCAGTTTTCTTTTCTAGACACCATCTCTGTGACTTACTGGCCAAGGTTTTTAAAGCCTGGCTCTTGGTTCAAGTGCCCTTGTCCCTACTTGGTCCATGAGTGGCTTGGTTTTCCCAAGTGCCAGGTCACTCTGGTGAGGTACCTCAAGTGCACACAGTTTTGGGAAGTGCAGCTGCTTAATGAGATGCCTTTATCCGTGTTAATGGCTTGTGTGCAGCTGGCTGGTTGCTTTTCTCTTTTCTGGTTTGTTAGCATATCTCAGAGAGCTTTGCGCTTAATTGCTGATGGCACTTTGCACTCTGAAGTGAAAGGGAGGCATTTTAACAAAAGGTAGAGAAGCATTCTTTTTTTTTTAATTCATTTGGTTTTGATGTTCCCTTTTATCTCCCTCTCTCTCCCATCCCATTGTAGTTTTTAATCATAAATGGAATCAAATTAATGGCCCCAGCAGCCCTGCCTTGTTCCACACCTCGGGGGAGGAAGTTTCCCACTGCACCTGCAAGGGGCTCAAGTTGTGCCAGGGGAGGTTTAGATTGGATATTAGGAAAAAATTCTTTTCTGAAAGAGTGATGAAGCATTGGAAGAGGCTTTCTAGGGAAGTGGTGCAATCTCCTTACCTGGAAGTGTTCAAAAAAACGTGTAGACATGGTACTTTGGGACATGGTTTAGCAGGCACGGTGGGATTGGGCTGGTGGTTGGTCTTGATGATCTTTCAGGTCCCTTCCAGTCTCAATGATTATATGATTCTCTGTTTTCTGGCCACACAGAACACTTCAGAATACTTGGAGCAGGTTTCTGGGCAATTGGAATGATGCTCTATGTGGTAATATGAAAGTAGAATCATAGAATCATAGAAACACCAGGTTGGAAGAGACCCATTGGATCATCGAGTCCAACCATTCCTATCAAACACTAAACCATGTCCCTCAGCACCTCATCTACCTGTACCTTAAACACCTCCAGGGAAGGTGAATCAACCACCTCCCTGGGCAGCCTGTTCCAATGGCCAATGACCCTTTCAGTGAAAAACTTCCTCCTAACTACTTGCAGTCTCCTAGTGTTCTCCAAAGTGGATTTTACGATACTTCTCCAAGCACACGTGGGTGTAATTTTGACCATGATTTTACCTTCAAAGCTGTTGATTTCTGACTGTTATTTTCCACTTTCCCTATCCAGATTACCACTTTGTGACCAGAGAAGAAATGCAGAAAGAAATTGATGCTGGGGAGTTCATCGAGCACGCAGAGTTCTCTGGAAATATGTACGGGACGAGGTAAGCAGTTGAGGTGCTGTCGCTGCTGAGCCCGGTTGCTGGGAGCTGAGAGGATGGTGGAGGAAGGAATATTTGAAATTAGCAACACTGTTTTCCCCCAAACACTAAGATCCTGGCCACAAGCAAGGCATTTTAATCTGATAGTGGGGTCCTTGTTGGGTCTGTTGAGATTGCAAAATTAACTCTTGCAGAGAGGTAACTTTTTGCAGTTAAGTCATCGATGCATTGTGAGGTTTTCTATGGAACCATAGACTTAGACTGGTTTGGGTTGGAAGGGACCTTAAAGATCATCCAGTTCCAACCCCCCTGCCACGGGCAGGGACACCTCCCACTAGGTCAGGTTGCTGAAAGCTTCATCCAACCTGGCCTTGAACACCTCCAGGGATGGGACATCCATGACTTCTCTGGGCAACCTGTTCCAGTGCCTCACCACACTCGGAGGCAAAAATTTCTTCCTAATATCTCATCTAAATCTCTTCTCTTTCAGCTGAAAACTGTTCCCTTCCATCCTGTCCCAGCACTCCCTGATAAAGAGCCCCTCCCCAGGTTTCCTGTAGGCCCCCTGAAGTGCTGGAAGGCTGGTAGAAGCCTCCAGTGTTTTAGGACTGTTGAAGTAGTTTATGTAATTAGAATCATAGAATCATAGAACAACCAGGTTGGAAGAGACCCACCGGATCATCAGGTCCAGCTGTTCCTGTCAAACACTAAACCATGTCCCTCAGCACCTCGTCCACTCGTCCCTTAAACACCTCCAGGGAAAGTGAATCAGCCACATCCCTGGGCAGCCTGTTCCAGTGCCCAATGACCCTTTCTGTGAAAAACTTCCTCCTAATCTCTCGCCTAAATCTCCCCTGGCAGAGCTTGAGGCCATTCCCTCTCGTCCTGTCCCTTGGGAGAAGAGGCCAGTACCCCCCCTCTCCACAACCTCCTTTCAGGTAGTTGTAGAGTACTTAATGATTTTCTTGCACAGGATTGATTTTCACAGTTTGTTTATGCTCCTTAACATTTTCCAATTGTTTGTGGAGTTTAGTGGTCAGAGTGGAGACTTAATCTTGTTACCCTTGCACTATCTAAAGATCTGAATTGCATGAATTAGGCTGGAGATTAGGAGGAAGTTTTTCACACAGAGGGTCATTGAGCATTGGAATAGGCTGCCCAGGGAGGTGGTTGATTTCCCTTCCCTAAAGGTGTTTAAGGCACAGGTAGATGAGGTGCTGAGGGACATGGTTTAGTGTTTGATAGGAATGATTGGACTCGATGTTCTGATGGGTCCCTTCCAACCTGGTTGTTCTATGATTCTATGAATTCAGGAGCAGAAGAGATCATATCCATATTCGCTGTTGTGAAACAAATATGCTCCTTTAGCAAAGTGGCTGCTTAAGACCAGATAAATTGCATGGCACCCTCGACTGGGGTTAAAGAGTTAGCAGGATTTTAAAATAGCATTGCCCTCGGCGCTGGGGCTGCCGGTCAATAAAACATTAAGCCACAATGTTAATTAGAAGTCAGATATCTTATGTAATTACTCTGAGAAAATCGTGGCACTCAAGTGAAGGACCTGGCTAAGGGGGAAAGGTAGATGTTTCTGTGGATATTTCATTACTTGCATTAAGGGAATTGGCCTGAAATACTCTTCAGGAGGATTTTTCTTAATGAGCTGAATGTGCATGTGTGTCACCGCTGTCACCACAACAAATGGCAACCTTGCAGGGTTCTCTTCTGAGGAGCCTGGCCTTCATTATTCCAGTGTCACTGGTTTGGCAGGAGAAATGAAAGCTGGCAGCTTGTCCTCCAAAGTCCCGAACTTGTCCTCCCAGTATCAAGGAGAAATTGAGTTCAGGCTCCTTAATCTCTGGCTTCATCCTGTGTAGGACAGGTTCCTTGCTCCACGTGTGCCCTGCTTAATCCAGCCTGGTGGAGACAGCCGCTCGCTGATGCCTGATTCGCAGGTGGAGTGGCTTTTGGTGCCTTTTCCTTAGGGTGGGTACTAATAAAACACCTTATTGCTCTCTACAATTACCTGAAATTACCATTAGCAAGTTTGCAGATGACACAAAGCTGGGTGGAAGTGTGGATCTGCTGGAGGGTAGGGAGGCTCTGCAAAGGGACCTAAACAGGCTGACCACTGGGCAGTGTCCAGTGGCATGAGGTTTAACACGGCCAAATGCCGGGTCCTGCACTTGGGGCACAACAACCCTATGCAGAGCTACAGAATGGGAGAAGCCTGGCTGGAAAACTGCCAGGAGGAGAAGGGACCTGGGGGTGTTGGTCGACAGCCGACTGACCATGAGCCAGCAGTGTGCCCAGGTGGCCAGGAAGGCCAATGGCATCCTGGCTTGGATCAGAAACAGTGTGACCAGCAGGTCCAGGGAGGTGATTCACTCTCTGTACTCAGCACTGGTGAGGCTGCTCCTTGAATTCTGTGTTCATTTGTGGGCCCCTCAGCACAAGAAGGATGTTGAGGCTCTGGAGCGAGTCCAGAGAAGAGCTACGAAGCTGGTGAAGGGGCTGGAGAACAGGCCTTATGAGGAATGACTGAGAGAGCTGGGGTTGTTTAGCCTGGAGAAGAGGAGGCTGAGAGGAGACCTCATTACTCTCTACAACTACCCTAATGGAGGTTGTGGAGAGAGGGAGCTGGGCTCTTCTCCCAAGTGGCAGGGGACAGGACAAGAGGGAATGGCCTCAAGCTCCACCAGGGGAGATTTAGGCTAGAGATTAGGAGGAAGTTTTTCACACAGAGGGTCATTGGGCATTGGAATAGGCTGCCCAGGGCGGTGGTTGATTCCCCTTCCCTGGAGGTGTTTAAGGGATGGGTGGATGAGGTCCTGAGGGACATGGTTTAGTGTTTGATAGGAGTGGTTGCACTCGATGATCCTATGGGTCTCTTCCAACCTGGTTGTTCTATGATTCTATGGTTTAGCAGGCACAGTGGTGTTAGGCTGATTGTTGGACTTGATGATCATAGAAGTCTTTTCCAACCTTAATGACTATGATTCTAAGATAACTCTCCTCAGATGATTTCTTTGAAATTATTCAGGAGATTGATGCTTTAACCAAATTAACTATGTGCTTGGGTTTATTTCTGAGGTGCTTTCCTCCACAGGCCTCATTTTGGTCCCGGTGGTGTGGGCACGCAGGGTGAGAGGTTGAGATGAATCTAAAATGTCTCAGCAATAAAAGACCAGTTTGCAAACAGAATATTTTTTCCAAAATAAATGCGACCAGCAGGGTGAGGGAGGGGAATTCTGCCCCTGTGCTCTGGTGAGACCTCACCTGTAGTACTATGTTCAGTTCTGGAGTCCTCAGCACAAGAAGGACATGGATTTGTTAGAGCAACTTCAGAGGAGGCCATAAAGATGATCAGAGGGCTGGAGCACCTCCCATAAGAGGACAGGCTGAGAGAGTGGGGCTTGTTCAGCTTGGAGAAGGCTCCAAGGAGACCTTGTAGTGACCTTCCACCTACAAGGAAAGCTGGAGAAGCACTCTTTATCAGGGAGTGCAGGGGTAGGACAAGGCGGGCACAGTTTTAAGCTGAAAGAGGGGAGATTTAGATACTAGGAAGAAGATTTTTTGTGTAAAGGTGGTGAGACACTGGCACAGGTTACCTAGAGAAGTCATGGATGCCCCATCCCTGGAGGTGTTCAAGGCCAGGCTGGATGAGGCTTTGAGCAACCTGATCCCGTGGAAGGTGTCCCTGCCCATGGCAGGGGAGTTAGAGCTGGATGATCTTTAAGATCCCTTCCAACCCAAATGATTCTGTGGCTCTAGAGAATCTCTGTCGAGAGTCCATCAGGAGAGAGCATGGAGTATGGTGATTAGTCTCTGGAGAAGGGAAGTTCTTAATTTGTTTGCTTTTTCATGAAGGTTGCTCCTGTGTGGGGAAAAGGAAGTTCATGGAGTGTACTTGAGCCACACTGCTCATGGGATAGTGATACATTATCTGTTTCCACACCCTCCATCATGGGTTTGCCAACCTCTCTGGCGAGAGACAGCAGGTCCCTGTTGAGGCTCTGGAGCGAGTCCAGAGAAGAACCACGAAGCTGGTGAAGGGGCTGGAGAACAGGCCCTATGAGGAGCGGCTGAGAGAGCTGGGGGTGTTTAGCCTGGAGAAGAGGAGGCTGAGAGGAGACCTCATTGCTCTCTCTATAACTACCTGAAAGGAGGTTGTAGAGAGGAGGGAGCTGGGCTCTTCTCCCAAGTGACAGGGGACAGGACAAGAGGGAATGGCCTCAAGCTCCACCAGGGGAGATTTAGGCTGGAGATTAGGAGGAAGTTTTTCACACAGAGGGTCATTGAGCATTGGAATAGGCTGCCCAGGGAGGTGGTTGATTCCCCTTCCCTGAAGGTGTTTAAGGCACAGGTAGATGAGGTGCTGAGGGACATGGTTTAGTGTTTGATAGGAATGGTTGGACTCGATTATCTGATGGGTCCCTTCCAACCTGGTTGTTCTATGATTCTATGATTCCCTGCTTCACCCCAGGGACCTAGAGGATGCCTGGGGAAAAAGAAATCATGTACAGAGAGCAGAGAAGTCTCGTTCTTTTCTCCTGCCACAGTTTGGGCTCAGGGGAGCCCTGTGAGGCGAAAACCTGCTGCTGGAGCAGGGAAACAAACCAAACCCTCAGTGCTGTAGCTGGACTCTGACCCCTTCCCTCTTTTCTCTGTCTGCAGTAAAGGTGCCGTGCAGGCTGTTCAGGCCCAGAACCAGATTTGCGTCCTTGACATCGACATCCAGGGCGTGAAAAACATCAAGAAGACAGACCTGAACCCCATCTACATCTCCGTGCAGCCACCGTCCATAGACATCTTGGTGAGCGACCGCCTTCCTTTGCCGTTAGGCAGTTAGAGGTAATCAGCGTCTTGCTTGGAAGCAATAGGGTTTCCCCCAGCATTGAAGTATGTTTTTTTTAGGGCTGTGGAATAGATGGGAAGGACATTTTTGAGCACACTGCTGATTGTACCCACTCATAACTCCCCAACCTCTTGCTCCCAGGGGTAAATTTTCCTGTGCCCTGGTTTTTTGAGTCCGTCATACAGTTTCCATACCTCAGTGTGTTTGCTTGCATTGGGTTATAGACTCCATTGCAGCTCGGCCAGCCTTTAAATGCATTAATTGTGCTTAACGCTGGGGAGTGGAGGAGGTTTTTGTGCTGAGATCTACCTCCAACTCTTAAAGTTCAACTGAGGGAGGCTGATTCTTGGCAGCATCAGAAAGTCTGTGCCCCTCTGGTCTTGTGGGGCCCTGTGTAAACTGTGATCACAGCGTGGCTCTGGGACAAACCAAGTCACAGTCGTGAGTAAGAGAGGGATGGAGATATGTCTGCGACTTGCTAGAACTGTGCAGCAAAAGCCACGACTCCTGGCTCTCCCCTTTTGCTCTCAGTAGTCAGACAGTATGTTTCTCACTGAGTTTATGGAGGAGGAAGTAACAGAGAGAGGAGAAGTAATGGAGAGCAGGGAGATTTCACTTCCAACAGTGCCTGGGGCAGGGGAAAAAGAGACTGGAAACTTAAACTGTGCGTAGGACCTCTTGATCCCAAACTGAGCTTGGCTGCTGGTTTGTTTTAGGCAGCAAACAAGGCCCCTCACTCTCTGCAGACTGTTATTTCAGCTGCCTATGGTCACCAGTAGTAGCAAACATCTCCTGTAAAGGGGCAGACAGCACTGGCTTGTGGGGTGGGTGGTGGTTTCTTCCCACAGCGTTAGGGACATGCCTTTCTTTAATATAATTTATCCTTGGGTTTAGGAAAAAAGACTACGTGACCGGAAGACTGAGACGGAAGAAAGTTTAAAGAAGCGTTTGACTGCAGCCCGTGTAGATTTGGAACTTAGTAAGTCCTGGGGGCTTTGAGTGATGTCTTCAGGGAGAGCAGATGCACTGGTAATGGAGAATCATAGGATCACTGTGTTTGGAAAGGATCATGAAGTCCAATCATCAGCCCAGCACCACCTTGCCTACTAACCCATGTCCCAAAATGCCACATCTACATGGTTTTTGAACACTTCCAGGGATGGTGACACCACCACTTCTCTGGGCTGCCTCTTTCAATGCTTCACCATTCTTGGAGTTAAGACATTTTTCCTATTATCCAATCTAAGCCTCTCTTGGCACAAGATGAGGCAATTTCCTTTCATCTTATTGGCTGTTACTTGGGAGAAGAGACCAACACTCACCTCACTACAACCTCCTTTCTTGTAGTTGTAGAGAGCAATGAGGTCTCCTCTCAACCTCCTCTTCTCCAGGCTAAACAACCCCAGCTCTCTCAGCCACTCCTCATAGGGCCTGTTCTCCAGCCCCTTCACCAGCTTCGTGGCTCTTCTCTGAACTTGCTCCAGAGCCTCAACATCCTTCTTGTGGTGAGGGGCCCGGAACTGAACACAGTATTCAAGGAGCAGCCTCACCAGTGCTGAGTACAGAGGGAGAATCACCTCCCTGGACCTGCTGGTTGAGTTTGAGCTGAGCACCATACTGCATTGTTCCCCCCTGTGATTCCTTGTTGGTGGTTGGCAGAGAAACTCACTAGCAGTGACTGAAATAATAAGATTGAAATGTCCCAGGAACTCAAGTCTCTCATGAGAGGTGATAAGATAAGAATAACTGATAAGAAACATGTTCCCTTGTAACTCCTGTGTCTTCATCTCCTTCCCCAGGTAAAGAACCTGGCCTGTTCGACTTGGTGATTATTAACGATGATTTAGAAAAAGCCTATTCTGAATTGAAGGAGGTACTCTTGGAGGTGAGTTATTTGGGGCTTTTCATTCGTGCTTTCCTGAGCAGGCACAGCCTCTAGGCTGAGCAGGTGAGGGTCTGTCTACTGGCAGCCGCAGAAACTTGACCTCATTTCCACAATTGTTCAATGTTGGCCTTTTGAGAGACACAATTGAGCACAGCGGATCAGTGGCCTATGAGTGGGAAACTGACCCAGCACAGTACTGGCTAGGGGGCAAAATAAATATGCATCCCTGGGGCAAGTGGAAGGGATGGGCTATCTTTGAAGAGCCTCAAAATCAAAATTTGGTTTGTCCCTAAAAGCTCAAGCAGACTCTGAGCTTGGTCCTGCAATGCTGTGAAGTTGAGCTGGTTCTGTGATAGAATCATAATATGGTTTGGGTTAGAAGGGATGTTAAAGCCCTCCCCTGTCATGGGCAGGGACACCTTCCACTGTTTCACGTTGCTCAAAGCCTCGTCCAACCTGGCCTTGAACACCTCCAGGGATGGGACGTCCATGACTTCTATGGCAACCTGTTCCAGTGCCTCACTATCCTCACAGGAAAATATTTCTTCCTAACAGCTCAACTAAATCTCCCTTCTTTCAACTTAAAACCATTCCCCCTTGTCCAATCACTGCATTCACTCATAGAGCCCCTACTTATCTTTCCTGTAGGCCCTTCCAGTACTGGAAGGATCATCTGTCATGGTCTCTAGAGCTGTAAAAACAGGAGTTGTTCTCAGAGTAGCAGACACTCATATGTTTTCCTGATCTCCTTGCAGGAAATCCAGAAGACTCAAGAATCCAGGAAGTCCTGAGCTGAGCCTGCTTGGACCTTCTAACTTTGCACATCATTCCTGAAGCACGTCACACCATTTTATTCCAAGACATTCCCTTTAGGCTGATCCTGTTCCCGAGTTGCCCTAGGATGTTTCTATTAAAAGGAAAGAAAACAAAACCCAGTCACGCTTGTGTTTCTGTTCGCCACACGCTTGGTGTGGGCTCTCCCAGGTTTGTACCTCAGAGTACAAACTTCCGAAGTGGTCGCGTGGGATCTTTTGTGGAAGTCTTCTGTGAGACTGTGGAGGAGCTGTCTGGCCCTGGCCTGTGGCTTAAGATCCCACTGCAGTGCTTGAGGAGGTAGCTGTGCCCAGCTAATACCACTTGCAGGAAGGGAGCTGCTCAGATTGATGTGACCACGCGTCCACCTGCAGACAGAGGACCTCCCGTCTTTATTGACACTCGATATCACAAGTGTCGGCATCCTCTTGGTCCCTCTGGTTCCTGCTTCCTTTTGCAGATCCGGCTACAGCGTTTCCAGGCGTTTCCCACCCTCTGTGCCTGCCACCCCCAGCCTCTGCTGTAGTTCATAGAATCATAGAATCACCAGGTTGGAAGAGACCCACTGGATCATCAAGTCCAACCATTCCTATCAAACACTAAACCATGTCCCTCAGCAAATCCTAAACCACCACTACACCTTACGCCACCCCCGTTAAATGTTATACCACCACTACCAAACCCTATAGCCACCACCTTCAAACTGAACTCCAAGTCTACGAGACTCTGTGGCAATTCCTCCAACGTCCTCCTTTAGACTGGGACCATGGGCTTGCAGGTTTGCTATGGTCTCATCTTGCCCCGTGTGCAGGTAGATACCACCACCCCTCAACCTTGCTGCCTGGCCCATCCTACCAATTGATCAAAAATCATAGAATCACCAGGTTGGAAAAGACCCACCGGATCATCAAGTCCAACCATTCCTATCAAACACTAAACCATGTCCCACAGCACCTCATCCACCTGTCCCTTAAACACCTCCAGGGAAGATGACTCAATCATCTCCCTGGGCAGCCTCTTCCAGTGCCCAATGACCCTTTCCATGAAAATTTTTTCCCTAATGTCCAGCCTAAATCTCCCCTGGCGGAGCCTGAGGCCATTCCCTCTTGTCCTGTCACTTGGGAGAAGAACCCAGCTCCCTCCTCTCTACAACCTCCTTCCAGGTAGTTGTAGAGAGTAATGAGGTCTCCCCTCAGCCTCCTCTTCTCCAGGCTAAACACCCCCAGCTCTCTCAGCCGCTCCTCATAGGGTCTGTTCTCCAGCCCCTTCACTAGCTTCATCGCTCTTCTCTGGACTCACTCCAGAGCCTCATATCACAGAATCATAGAACAACCAGGTTGGAAGAGACCCATCGGATTATCGAGTCCAACCATTCCTATCAAACACTAAACCATGTCCCTCAGCACCTCGTCCACCTGTCCCTTAAACACCTCCAGGGAAGGTGAATCAACCACCTCCCTGGGCAGCCTATTCCAATGCCCAATGACCCTTTCCGTGAAAAGGGAAAAGGACCCTTTCTGTTTTCTGGGGGTGTCACTGCTTCACCATGTCTGGTTTTCCCCAAGCTGGTGCTTTGAGCCACTGAGGTCCTGCTCTTCCTGCAGCGGCGAGTGATGGACACTGATCATTTTCTGAATCACAGGGGGTTGGTTTATGATTTGAGCGACACTTTTGCAATAGGGAAGGGTCCCCTCTAGATGGCAGAAATGACAGGGAGAAAGCTCAGGCGGCTGGTGCTGTGGAGTGGCAAAGAGCTGAGGTGCAAGATAGGGCTCTGGCTTCAGTCTGGTGGTCTCCAGCCACCACCGGGGACCTGTGGTGCTGTCACCAGGTGGAAATGCCTGCCCGCTGCATTCGACACCCTCCTGCCAACGCCCCGAGAGCTGCTGCGTGGCTGCCAGCCCTGAGCCCAGCCTTCAGGTGTCCCTCCAGGAGAGGTGAGTGGTACCCGGGGATAGGAAAGAATGATGCTTCATCCCTCCGGCAGCACCGCCAGTGCTTGAGAAAGGGAACAAAAAGTCATCGAGACCACTTGCATCCCCCATCCCTGGTGGTAACGGGGATGGAAGTCCTCAATAACCCACTCTAGATCGGGTGACCTGCTTTTAGCGGCAGCTGCGGCTGCGGCTGACGGAGCGAAGCAGCCAACGCTTGGATGCTCAGCTCTAATACGAGGTGATGGGGTGGCTGTTGGGATGGCGATGGGTGGTGGAATGTCTAGCAATGGGTTGCTGGAGCAGAGCTGGTCGCCAAGCAGACGATAACGGCTGTTGAGCATCTCGCACGTCACTTTTGGGCTCTGCCAGCGGTGCCCTCTCCGTGTTTAGTGCTTTGGAGGGGCCCTACTGCACATCAAATCTCATACCCGGGTGGGTGAAAGCACCTGTTGGAACAAGTTTAATTTTTGCATCCTCACCAAATGGGATGGCTGGTTTATTAATTGCGTTTACAGGCATAAACAGCTTTCTGGATCTGTAGTTTTGGGACTGCTGGCTGGGGATGCTGCCATCCCAGGGACAGGCAAGGGCCGCGCTGAGCATCGCGGTTGCAGTGGCTGCTGAATCCAGGGTCCTACACAACCACAAACAGCAGCTCTCGGCACTCAGTGTGGGGAGGGGGATGGGATTGATGGGATCGAGGGATCAGACTGGCACGGACTGAGGGACATGGTTTAGTGTTTGATAGGAATGGTTGGACTCAATGACCTGGTGGGTCTCTTCCAACCTGGTGATTCTATGATTCTACGATTCTTTGATTCTATGACTGTTGCAAAGCGAGGCTACAGGAGTCTCCCTGCCCAGGCTTTTCCTGATTAAAAATGCTGGTCCTGGGGGACCCCATTTCCCACCTAGGAGATCATCCAGGCAGGAAGACACTGAACGTCCCAGCCAACAACTTTGGGGCATCTGGGGGGTGAAGGTGGGCAAGGTAAAGGATAAGAGGCATGTAATGCTGTCAAATGTAGTTTTTAGTTATCTGGAAAAACCTCATCTCTTGGTCCTACGGGACTGTGGGGATGAACTTCTCCCCCCAGAATGTATCTGTGATTCCAGCCACTTCATCTTGAGGCACCTCCAAGTGAAAGAAGAGGCTTGCTCCTTGGCTGCTTGTAGAAATGTTAGAAAAAGGGGGAGATATATATATATAGATAGATAGATAGATAGATAGATAGATAGATAGATAGATAGATAGATATAGATAGATAGATATAGATATAGATATAGATATGTATGTATCCACTCTTCGTAAGACTGGGATAAAATGGAAGAGGTTCCAGCTATTTTCAGCTCTGTGAGATGCAGCACCTTATCCTACATCCCTGCAGGAGGACGATGCTGGGAGAGGAAGGCTAATCCCCATAAGAAGGGTGTGTGGGATGATACAAGGAGTTGCGCTGGGGAAGAGTTTGGATAAAACCTGCCCCCGGGGTGAGGCTATTTTGGAGCTGATACAAAAAGAAAAAATAAATAGCACTTCTGCTTCAACACAATAGCTTTACAGGCTTATTCTTCCATATTTTTGTCTGAATCCGGGCTCTTACACTGCTTTTGGGGGTAGGAGCTGATTGTTTTTCCCACCCTTCTGTTCATTCAAGGTCTTTGGCAATAGAAATAGAGCTTCAAGGGGCAAACAGAGGGGTGAGGCAGTGATTTTTAATGAAGGGGGGACCTCTGCTCTGACCCAAGGGCACCAAGATGCTGCCTGGGAAGGACGTCATGAAGGGATGCACGAGGGCAGGCAGTGCCCTGGGGGAAGCCAAAATCATAGAATCATAGAATCACAGAAAAACCAGTTTGGGAGAGACCCACAAGATCATCGAGTCCAACCATTCCTATCAAACACTAAACCATGTCCCTCAGCACCTCATCCACCCGTCCCTTAAACACCTCCAGGGAAGGTGAATCAACCACCTCCCTGGGCAGCCTGTTCCAGTGCCCAATGACCCTCTGTGTGAAAAACTTCCTCCTAATCTCTAGCCTAAATCTCCCCTGGCTCGATGAAGCTGGATGACTTTGCACTGGAGCAGATGAGGAGCACACCTGTGGAAACCACAGGGAGGAGGGCTGAGGGTGGCTTTCCCTGGCTGAGGACTCCAGCCATGCTGCATTGAGGGCTTCTTTTTAGGGGGTTGCAGCTGAAACTGGGTTCGTGTTAGGACTTGTTGTCCCTGCCTGGGGATGCTGATGCCCATTATGTGCTCTCCTGCAGGACGTTGAGGTGACCACCGCATCCCAGCTGCTGCTGCTGCCTCGTGCTGAGACACCTACCAGCACCACGAACTCGGACAACAGGTAGGTCCCATAAAACCACAGTGCTAATAACCATCACTTGAGCTAATTGACCCCAGTGGGACCTGATCCAACTCATGCTGGCACCCCTTGGCCAAGACATCGCTCCTCCAAGGCTTGTTTTCATAGAATCATAGAATAACCAGGTTGGAAGAGACCCACCGGATCATTGAGTCCAACCATTCCTATCAAACACTAAACCATGTCCCTCAGCACCTCGTCCACCCATCCCTTAAACACCTCCAGGGAAGGTGAATCAACCACCTCCCTGGGAAGCCTCTACCACTGCCCAATGACCCTTTCTGTGAATCGTTTTTCCTAATATCCATCCTGAACTTTCCCTGGCAGAGCTTGAGGCCATTCCCTCTCATCCTGTCCCCTGTCACTTGGGAGAAGAGCCCAGCTACCTCCTCTCTACAACCTCCTTTCAGGTAGTTGTAGAGAGCAATAAGGTCTCCCCTCAGCCTCCTCTTCTCCAGCATAAACACCCCCAGCTCTCTCAGCCCTTCCTCATGAGGCCTGTTCTCCAGCCCCTTCACCAGCCTCGTTGCTCTTCTCTGGACTCGCTCCAGAACCTCAACATCCTTCTTGTGGTGAGAGGCCCAGAACTGAACACAGGATTCAAGGAGCGGCCTCACCAGTGCTGAGTCCAGAGGGAGAATAACCTCCCTGGACCTTCCCTGACCATACTGCTGCTGGAAAGCAAGTTGTGTGAGAGGATTGAGTTTTCTCTCCAGTACAGGGTATTGGGGAGCATCTCATCAGTGAGCGATGGTCCAGGGTGCTTGTAGGATCATAGAACCATAGAATCATAGAACAACCAGGTTGGAAGGGACCCATCGGATCATCGAGTCCAACCATTCCTACCAAAGCATGAGGATAAGAGCTGCCCTGGCAGCCAGACCAGGAGCTGGGACGTGCCTGCCTCGCTGGGTGCTGTATGTGGGTCAGCCTCATCGACTGGATGTGCAACTGTGTCATCCCTGGAGAGCGCGGGATGCCAATCCATAAACCTGACTGGCTCTGGCCAGGGTGGCACGCACCACGAGAAGCATCGGCTGGGGTGACACACCGGCATCGCCCCCACGCTCCCTGTTTCTCTAGCTCATCCCTGCTCCAGCCTCCAAAAAGTTTAACACGGCCAAATGCCGGGTCCTGCACTTGGGGCACAGCAACCCTATGCAGAGCTACAGACTGGGAGAAGTCTGGCTGGAAAACTGCCAGGAGGAGAGGGACCTGGGGGTGTTGGTCGACAGCCGACTGAACATGAGCCAGCAGTGTGCCCAGGGGGCCAAGAAGGCCATGGCATCCTGGCTTGGATCAGAAATGGTGTGACCAGCAGGGCCAGGGAGGTGATTCTCCCTCTGGAATCAGCACTGGTGAGACCGCTCCTTGAATCCTGTGTTGAGTTGTGGGCCCCTCAGCACAAGAAGGATGTTGAGGCTCTGGAGTGAGTCCAGAGAAGAGCCACGAGGCTGGTGAAGAGACTGGAGAACAGACCCTATGAAGAGCATCTGAGAGAGCTGGGGGTGTTTATCCTGGAGAAGAGGAGGCTGAGAGGAGACCTCATTACTCTCTACAATTACCTGAAAGGAGGTTGTGGAGAGGAGGGAGCTGGGCTCTTCTCCCAAGTGACAGGGGACAGGACAAGAGGGAATGGCCTCAAGCTCCATCAGGGGAGATTTAGGCCTGAGATTAGGAGGAAGTTTTTCATGGAGAGGGTCATTGGGCATTGGAACAGGCTGCCCAGGGAGGTGGTTGATTCACCTTCCCCGGAGGTGTTTAAGGCACAGGTAGATGAGGTGCTGAAGGACATGGTTTAGTGTTTGATGGGAATGGTTGGACTTGATGACCCGATGGGTCCCTTCCAACCTGGTTCTTCTATGATTCTATGATTCTATGAAAATGGGGAAAAAATAGGGAATCCAGTACAGGCTCATCTTTTTCTGACAATAGCAGCTGTGACTCCACTTGGCCAGGACGTGGCTCCAGCCCCGTAAATAGCCAGAAGCCATCTGCAATTCAGATTGCCTGCAGCGGCAACTGGTACAACCGGGCGCTTGTGAAATCGGGGATGCATCCCCCATCCTGACGCCTGATTTCTCTCTCTCCGCAGACACAAAAGGAGGAACAGGATGTTTTCTGAGCTGTTTCTTTCCCTCTCCCAGCTGCAAGAGATGCAAGGAGGCAATAAAAAAAAAAAAAAGGGGGAGGCAGAAAAGGCAAAACTCCAGTGCCCAGGTTGAGCTTGGATATTATATACAGATATTATTATATAGATATTATTATATATAACATAACATTAACATAACGTAACATAACATAACATAACATAACATAACATAACATAACATAACATAACATAACATAACATAACATAACATAACATAACATAACATTATATATATAATATAATATGTAGATCTAATAATTATATATATTACATAGGTATTATGTAGTGTTTGATAGGAATGGTTGGACTCGATGATCCGATGGGTCTCTTCCAACCTGGTTGTTCTATGATCCTATGATTATTTTGTTATCCCATGCAGGGGATTATTTTATTGAACCCACATGGGGAGGAGACCCCCATGAACTGAGTTGAATGGGTGCAGGGAAGGCCAGGGGGGTCACCACTCTGCCATCAGCCCTGCCGTGGCCAAGTCCTCAGTCCAGCGTGAAGCTGTGGACATCAAGTTGTGTATTAATTTAAGCACTGGAACAGGTTGCCCAAAGAAGCCATGGGTGCCCCATCCCTGGAGAGGCTCAAGGGCAAGTTGAACAGGGCTTTGAGCAACCCGATCCGGTGGGAGGTGTCCCTGCCCATGGCAGTGGGGTTGGAACTGGATGGGCTTTAAGGTCTCTTCCAACCCAAACAATTCTTGATGCTGATATTCACAAAGCTGTGTGGAAGTGTCAATCTGCTGGAGGGTAGGGAGGCTCTGCAAAGGGACCTAAACAGGCCGGACGGCTGGGCAGAGTCCAACGGCATGAGGTTTAACACGGCCAAATGCCGGGTCTTGCACTTGGGGCACAACAACCCTATGCAGAGCTACAGACTGGGAGAAGTCTGGCTGGAAAACTGCCAGGAGGAGAGGGACCTGGGGGTGTTGGTCGACAACCGACTGACCATGAGCCAGCAGTGTGCCCAGGTGGCCAAGGAGGCCAATGGCATCCTGGCTTGGATCAGAAATGGTGTGACCAGCAGGTCCAGGGAGGTTATTCTCCCTCTGGACTCAGCACTGCTGAGGCCGCTCCTTGAATCCTGTGTTCAGTTGTGGGCCCCTGACCACAAGAAGGATGTTGAGGCTCTGGAGGGAGTCCAGAGAAGAGCAAAGAGGTTGGTGAAGGGGTTGGAGAACAGACCCTATGAGGAGCGTCTGAGAGAGCTGGGGGTGTTTAACCTAGAGAAGAGAAGGCTGAGAGGTGACCTCATTACTCTCTTCAACTACCTGAAAGGAGGTTGTAGAGAGGAGGGAGCTGGGCTCTTCTCGCAAGGGACAGGGGACAGGACAAGAGGGAATGGCCTCAAGCTCTGCCAGGGGAGATTTAGGCTGGACATCAGGAGGAAGTTTTTCACGCAGAGGGTCATTGGTCTCAGGCAGAGGCTGCCCAGGGAGGGGGTTGATTCACCTTCCCTGGAGGTGGATGAGGTGCTGAGATGATCCTTGAGGTCACTTCCGACCTGGAATTCTGTGATTCTATGAGTCGATGACAACTGCATGCAGGGGGGAGATGGGAGACTGGTGTGGCTGCCCACAGCAGTGGGGCGATCGTGTTCCCCAGCTGGTGTCCATGGGGTGAGAGAGCTTGTCAGGCTGTTCCCCTGAGCGAAGAGGATGATCTCACATGGTTCATCGATTCAGTATCCGATTGCTAATTATTACGGTAGCTTGACCTACAGAGGCCAGCGAGCCATAACACCTACAGCGATCCCAGCCAGCACGGACATCCTTGTGGCTTCAAGCCTGGGTTGAACATCCCAGGTGAGAGGAGACCTCATTACTCTCTACAACTACCTGAAAGGAGGTTGTGTAGAGGAGGGAGCAGACCTCTTCTCCCAAGGGACAGGGGACAGGACAAGAGGGAATGGCCTCAAGCTCCACCAGGGAAAGTTTAGGCTAGACAGTAGGAAAAAACTTTTCACAGAAAGGGTCATTGGGCATTGGAACAGGCTGCCCAGGGATGTGGTCGATTCACCTTCCCTGGAGGTGTTTAAGGGACTGGTTGACAAGGTGCTGAGGGACATGGTTTAGTGATTGATGGGAATGGTTGGACTTGATGATTCGGTGGGTCTCTTCCAACCTGGCTGTTCTATGATTCTATGATCCCTACAAAATGCCACCCAGTGCATCCCTCTGCTTTATCAGTGAGCTGCTAACACCAAATCTCAATCTGATTCTCCCATCGCCTTTGCATCCATCATGTCTTTAATTTAAGGTCCCATTTCATTCCTCTCTCACAGGAAACACACTCCAGGTGACAGCAAAACAAGGCAAAAACTGACATCTCTCCTGTCCCCTGGTCTGTCATCCTGCCCTAGGAGGAAAACAAAGTCTCCTGGTCCCTTCCAGTGGTGCCACGAAGCCTTTGGGAGCTTGCAGAGGAGCAGACACTTCACCCTGTGCCACTGCACGCGGGGACAGTGGCTCCAGAGGGGACAATGATGCCATTGAGCGTGGGCATTGAAATGCTGCCGTATTGTGCCTGGCAGAGAGATGCTCGGGAATAATCGCCTCCTCCTTGGCTTTGTTGCAGGGCTGTGGCCGGTTGTGTTGCAGGGCTTTTCCCCCTGTGAAGGTCGCCGGTTATGTGGTGAAGACCCACAGCTCAGAGGCACCTTTTTTTCCTGGCTGTGAAAGGTATGTCTTACCTGATCTCCTCCTTACTGGGAGTATAATAGGGAGAAAATGTGAATCTGGGGACAAAAGGATGCTCTGTTCCTCATTCTAGGGGGTTAACATCACTCTCTCATTGATCCTTCTAATGTATTTTGTATGTGTTATATGGTATATATTATATGTTGTATATTTTTTGTTATATCCCCTATTATTTCCAGTACTTAAAAGGTACCTATGAGAAAGCTGGGGAGGGGCTTTTTGTCAGGGAGCACAGGGATAGGATGAGGGAGGAATGATTTTAAGCTGAAGGAGGGGAGATTTTGAGGAGATAATAGTAACAACCCTATGCAGAGATATAGACTGGGACAAGTCTGTCTAGAAAGCTGCCAGGAGGAGAGGGACCTGGGGGTGTTGGTCGAGAGCCGACTGACCATGAGGCAGCAGTGTGCCCAGGTGGCCAAGAAGGCCAATGACATCCTGGCTTGGATCAAAATCGGTGTGACCAGCAGGGCCAGGGAGGTGATTCTCCCTTTGGACTCAGCACTGGTGAGACTGCTCCTTGAATCCTGTGTTGAGTTGTGGGCCCCTCAGCACAAGAAGGATGTTGAGGCTCTGGAGCGAGTCCAGAGAAGAGCAATGAAGCTGGTGAAGGGGCTGGAGAACAGACTCTATGAGGAACGGTTAAGAGCTGGAGGTGTTTAGCCTAGAGAAGAGGAGGCTGAGAGGAGACCTCATTACTCTCTACAACTACCTGAAAGGAGGTTGTGAAGAGGAGGGAGCTGGGCTCTTCTCCCAAGTGAAGGGGACAGGACAAGAGGGAATGGCCTCAAGCTCCACCAGGGGAGATTTAGGCTAGAGATTAGGAAGAAGTTTTTCACACAGAGGGTCATTGGGCATTGGAACAGGCTGCCCAGGGAGGTGGTTGATTCCCCTTCCCTGGAGGTGTTTAAGGGACGGGTGGATGAGGTCCTGAGGGACTTGGTTTAGTGTTTGATAGGAGTGGTTGGACTCGATGATCTCTTCCAACCTGGTGATTCTATGATTCTATGAAATACTTTCCTGTGAAGGTGATGAGGCCCTGGAACAGGTTGCCCAGAGAAGTCAAGGCTGCCCCATCCCTGGAGATGTTCGAGGCCAGGCTGGATGAGGCTTTGAACAACCTGATCCCGTGGGAGGTGGCATGGGGGTTGGAACTGGACGGGCTTTGAAGTCCCTTCCAACCCAAACCATTCTCTTACTCTGTGACATTAAGTCAATGTAAAGAGCCAAGCAAATTACGTTATTTCTTTTTATGCCTATAAAATGTTTTGAATTAAATACATGCTCAAGCTGCAGAAATCCAATTCCACTCAGGGGCTGAGCAAACCCTTAATATTTGGATCCAGGGTTTTGCTTAAAGCTGTTTAAATGAAGGCTGAATGAGATTTTTGTTCTGGGTCTGAAATAGAGTGAGGCCGAGATTTTTCAGAAGCATATTTAAGGTTGTTTTCAAGCTGAGTACCTACAACAGGGTTTCCCCAAACAGTTTCTTCTGAGGCTGCTTTTCTTACCCAGAATCTGCTTGAAAAAATCTCCAGTTTGAGCTGAACTTGTGGCTTGTGACCGTGTCAAGGGCAGCACCAGCTGCACGAGTAAGCGCTTCAGTGCTGCCTCCCTTCTCCCTCCTCCTCCTCCATCCCTGGAGCATCCTACGAGCTAATTTCCTCTTGAAATCCCCTTCTGGGAAATGCATCCCTCCTGCACAATCAGCCAGGCCGTCTCCCAGTTCATTCCTGCCTGGAAGCAGCTGGAGAGACGAAATACACTTGAAAAATTAAATGAGAGGATGAAAACTTGGCTGCCTCGTCCCAGCTGTGTAGCAGAGCACGGACTTGTTTGCTCCTTAAAAACTGGGAAAATAAGTTCTTTGGATCAGCTTTGCATGGAGGGTGCTGCTTCAGGAATTCTGAGGGTTGTGCTCTGTGTTGTTTGCTTTTAATTTTTTAAAATGCACCGAGGTCACCGTCTTGTTTGCAGGGCACAAAGAAAAGCCGGGTGCACGCGTGGGGATGGCTTGCAGGGACAGTCTGGAGCGCTGGGCAGTGTCCAATGGGATGAGGTTTAACACGACCAAATGCCGGGTCCTGCACTTGGGGCACAACAACCCTATGCGGAGGTACAGACTGGGAGAAGCCTGGCTGGAAAAATGCCAGGAGGAGAGGGACCTGAGGGTGTTGGTCAACAGCTGACTGAACATGAGCCAGCAGTGTGCCCAGGGGGCCAAGAAGGCCAATGGCATCTTGGCTTGGATCAGAAATGGTGTGACCAGCAGGTCCAGGGAGGTTATTCTCCCTCTGTACTCAGCACTGGTGAGGCCGCTCCTTGAATCCTGTGTTCATTTCTGGGCCCTTAACCACAAGAAGGATGTTGAGGCTTTGGAGCGAGTCCAGAGAAGAGCCACAAGGCTGGTGAAGGGTCTGGAGAACAGGTCCTATGAGGAGCGGCTGAGAGAGCTGGGGGTGTTTAGCCTGGAGGAGGCTGAGAGGAGACCTCATTACTCTCTACAACTACCTGAAAGGAGGTTGCGGAGAGGAGGGAGCTGGGCTCTTCTCCCAAGGGACAGGGGGCAGGACAAGAGGGAATGGCCTTAAGCTCCATCAGGGGAGATTTAGGCTGGAGATTAGGAGGAAGTTTTTCACACAGAGGGTCATTGGGCATTGGAATAGGCTGCCCAGGGAGGTGGTTGATTCACCTTCCCTGGAGGGGTTTAAGGCACAGGTAGATGAGGTCCTGAGGGACACTGTTTAGTGTTTGATGGGAATGGTTGGACTCGATGATCCGATGGGTCTCTTCCAACCTGGTTGTTCTATGATTCTATGATTCTATGATTCTAAACCACTGAAATCTTTCCTCAAACCCCTGATTGAATCATAGAATCATAGAATCATAGAACAACCAGGTTGGAAGAGACCCATCGGATCATCGAGTCCAACCATTCCTATCAAACACTAAACAGTGTCCCTCAGGACCTCATCTACCTGTGCCTTAAACACCTCCAGGGAAGGTGACTCAACCACCTCCCTGGGCAGCCTATTCCAATGCCCAATGACCCTCTGTGTGAAGAACTTCCTCCTAGAGTCACCTTCTTACTGGGGTTGCTAAGTTTCGGGGTGAGGTGGGGATGTTCTTGAACCGCAGTGAGCAAAACCTGGTTTGAACCCCTGAAGGCCAACTCTGGCCTGGCCGCATGGGGCCTTTAAGGAAAACATCAATTATTGTGAGATCAACCATAAAATCATGCAAGCTGGCAAGGCGAAGGAACAGATAACAACGCGCCAAAGGTCGCAGCCTCTGGACAGCAGCGATTATTTAATCCCTGCTCGTTGTGCTCAAGTAAGGGGTGACACCACTCCCTTCTTTGACCTGTATGGGGGGAAAAAAAAATAAAGGTTGAGAGCAGGAGGGGTTGGAGGAGGAAGAAAATGTCCTCTGTGTCCCCTTCCAGCTGTTTTCCCTCCGAGCTGTTCTCCCCAGAGCAGGGACGCTGCTTCCAGCTGTCCCCCTGCTTGGAAAAACAGGGCTGGGAAAGGGAGAGAAGGGATGCAAAGAGGCAGGAATGGGGCTGGCAGGGAGCACCCAGTCAACGTAAAATACCAAAAATGCAAAATCGAAGCCACAGGCGCTGCTTTGGGTTGTTCCTTTCGAGACAAAAATCGAGGGGAAAAAAGATATTTTCTTATGGCAAGATATTTTCTTATTTCTTATGCTTCACTGTAGCTGGAAGGACAGGTTGAGTTTGCTGCCGCCTTTTCTTTCTGCCTGTTTAACAGAAAGAAAAAGAAAACCTAAACAAGAAGGAACTGCTTCTTATCCCATTGCAGCACCTCCACTTTCTACCTCCTCTCTCCTCCACAAAGGAGCTCTCTTTTAGCTATTTTTAGCCCTAAAGCCTTCAGCTATTTGAATTATTTGATTTTTTTCCAGAAGCGTTGCTCTTGGCTCTTGAAAGCATCGCCACGTTTTCATTTTTATCTGGGCTTTTTTTTTTTTTTTTTTATGGGGGTGCTTATAAGGAAATTATAAAGTAAAAGGAAGGGAAAGAAATCCTTGGCATCCCGGGGAACGACGATGGGTTTGCTGAGTCGGACTTGGAGGAGCTCTCCTGTCTCAGGAAGCTGGTGGAGGTTTCCACGTCATCGTCTCCAGGCTGGTGCAGCGGGAAGAGAGCTCGGTTCGAAGGGGTGGGAGGGGAGGAAAAAAACTCAAGGGCTGGCTAGGAGCTCTGCCTGTGGTGACAGGCAAGAACGGGTGCTGCCTGCAGCTCTGCACGCCACGGCCGGGAAGGATGGGACGTTTTTGCGAAGAACTGAGCCCAGCGCTTCTCTGTATGTTACTTTTTGTTCTGGTCGCTTTTCATCCCCTCTATTTTGTTGTTTTCAACTGGATGGTTTGAGCTTGGCTGATTCCTGCCACTTCGCAGACCCCCTCTCTCTCTGCTTGGATCCACTTCTGCTCCAACCCGGCTCTCTCCTGCTCTTCGCTTTCCGCCCTTTCCTCACCATTTGGGTGGTGAACGTCTTTGCCTCGACCTAACGTTCGGGTATTGCCTTTCGTGCCGGTGGGAAGAGGCACAACATCCCTATTTGGCGACAGTTTGTGCACAATTTGGTAGCTTAAATCATCCCCTGTCACACAGGGCACTGCAAATGCGTCTCCAGGGAGTTTGGGATTAAACCGCTGGTGGTTTCACTTCTTCCTAATAGAAATCCCTATGTGCTCTTGGACCTTCTGACCAGTCCTCAGCCTCAGCCTCCTCCCCATCCTAGGCCACCAAGAGTGGGAGAGAGAAAGATGCTTCAGGGTCTGGTGTTCGGGTCTGGTGTTCCTGCTAGTCCTGATCTTGATTCCACGAGCTCTATTTCTGAGACTTCTGCTTGTACAGCAAATTTTAGGGTCTGTAGGCTGCTGCCTTTTGGAGCATCAGGGTAGGTGGGACACACTCAGTCACCAAAAGCTGCTCTTTAAAGACCAGGCAAAGGCAGGGAATGGTGTCTGTAGGAGCTCACCCCAGCAGAAGATGCGGTTTTGCAGTGGGTGTCTCTAACCAAAGGTCTTTGGATAAGGTTATGCTCTTTGTAAGGTGCTTTTGTATTGTTTCTTAGAAAATATCAAAATATCCAAGATGTCAACACACTTTTCATCCTCGCACCTCAAAGCACCTCATAAAGGGGGTCTTCCCTCCTGCTCAGCTGGGGAAACTGAGGCACAGGGAGGGCAGTGACTTGGCAGAATCATCACCAGTGGGAATTGAAACAGCTCCTTGGTGGCCTCATCTTCTTTGGCCTATGGGCCTTCCTTGAGACAAAACTCTCCTGCTGGCAACCAAAAACATAGGATATTCTTCTGGGGTGGGACCTCCTCCAGCTTGCATCCACCTTAGATGATCTCACATAGAGATGTTATTGCATTTCCATAGACTTTATAGTTTCCATCCTCATTAATATCACAGGATCGTCCTTGTGGTTGATGGGTGACCCTTAGCTACATCACTCCTACCTCTAGGTCACCAGTACAGTGACCTAGTACAGGAACTTGGAACAGCCTTGGAACAGGCTACCCAGGGAGATGGTTGATTCACCTTCCCTGGAGGTGTTTAAGGGACGGGTAGACGAGGTGCTGAGGGACACGGTTTAGTGATTGATAGGAATGGTTGGACTCGATGATCTGGTGGGTCTCTTCCAACCTGGTGATTCTATGATTCTATGACTCTATGATAATACTTGGTTGCAACCAGCATCTGTCCAATGAGATATCCCAATATTGGGACTAGAAGGACCTGCTGAGTCTTCCGGGTCCACACCAAGCCTCACATGTGGCAGGCATTTCTCACACATCTCGGGGCATCTTCTCCCATCCCAAAATGTCCTTTCCATCTATACCAAACACAAGAGCTTGGTTTTATTAGTTTATTTAAGCTGTGCTTAATTGGAGAGAGACATAACCTCTCCTCATTGCTCTCTACAACTCGACCTCATTGCTCTCTACAACTACCTGAAAGGAGGTTGTGGAGAGGAGGGAAGCTGGGCTCTTCTCCCAAGTCACAGGGGGCAGGACAAGAGGGAATGGCCTCAAGCTCCGCCAGGGGAGGTTCAGGCTAGACATTAGGAGGAAGTTTTCACACAAAGTGTCATTGGGCACTGGAACAGGCTGCCCAGGGAGGTGGTTGATTCACCTTCCCTGGAGGTGTTTAAGGAACAGGTGGACAAGGCACTGAGGGACATGGTTTAGTGTTTGATAGGAATGGTTGGACTCGATGATCTGATGGGTCTCTTCCAACCTGGTGATTCTATGATTCCTGGCACGGGGTGAGCAAACCCCCTCCTCCACGTCCCGGCCAGTCCTGTGAGTCTTAGGAGGACACGGGCACCTTCTCCTTTCACCCAGATTACCTTGAAATGCCACAGGAGGGCAACCTGTCCTGTGTCCAAAGCCTCCTTCCAAAGTCCGAGGAAGGAAATCCAATGTCAACTGGCTCAAGTGAGTCACAGGCGAGTGGGAACGGGGGTGGGGGGGAAAGAGGCATGTTGCTGATGGGGAATCCGCGCCTTGTGCTCCTGCAAGCTGAGAGAACTCCTTCTGAGACAATCCCTGGGTGGTGTCCAAGACTGAAATACCAGAAGATTTTTCTTTTTTGGTATGTGCAATACGGAAGCCCCTCCTTCTCCTGTAATGCACTGTGGAGGTGGAACGAAACACATGGCATGCACTGTATTTCTACAGGTCCCAGCACCGTGGAGGACTCTCCTCTCCTGTGATTTATGCTTGTTTGGAGCTCTTCCACCCGAGTTTCATCCAAACAGCACAAAGTTCACTTATAAGGCTGAACAGCTCCCTTTGACCTGGTCTGTTGCTTGGAGATCCTGGTGACCAGCCACATAAACTGCCCTGGTTTCTGCTCCTCGTTGCCAGAAAAAGAGAAAACAGAGGAGATGATGTGGGGTTGCTGTGAGACATCAGTGCCACATGGGGCTGTGGCAGCAAAGGACAAGGGGAAAGGCACAGAAAATTGGGCTTGGAAGTGGGTGATCTTTAAGGTCCCTTCTGACCCAAACTATTCAATGAGGAGCCCTGTCCTATAAATTAATTAAGGAATACGGAGGTAAATTGTTATTTCATTCCAAACTTACAGCTTCTCCACTTCAAACTTTGCTAGATCAATTTTGCCTCTGCAAAGGGGCCTGATGGCATTGGCTTTTTCATAGAATCATAGAATAGTAGAATCACCAGGTTGGAAGAGACCCACCGGATCATCAAGTCCAACCATTCCTATCAAACACTAAACCATGTCCCTCAGGACCTCATCTACCTGTGCCTTAAACCCCTCCAGGGAAGGTGAATCAACCACCTCCCTGGGCAGCCTATTCCAATGCCCAATGACACTTTCTGTGAAAAACTTCCTTCTAATCTCCAGCCTAAATCTCCCCTGGTGGAGCTTAAGGCCATTCCCTCTTGTGCTGTCCCCTGACACTTGGGAGAAGAGCTCAGATTCCTCCTCTACACAACCTCCTTTCAGGCAGTTATAGAGAGTAATGAGGTCTCCCCTCGGCCTCCTCTTCTCCAGGATAAACACCCCCAGCTCTCTCAGCCATTCCTCAGAAGGCCTGTTCTCCAGCCCCTTCACCAGTTTTGTTGCTCTTCTCTGGACTCACTCCAGAGCCTCAACATCCTTCTTGTGCTGAGGGGCCCAGAACTGAACACAGGATTCAAGGAGTGGCCTCACCAGTGTGGAGTACAGAGGGAGAAGAACCTCCCTGGCCCTGCTGGTCGCACTGTTTCTGATCCAAGCCAGGATGCCATTGGCCTTCTTGGCCACCTGGGCACACTGCTGGCTCATGTTCAGTCGGCTGTCGACCAACACCCCCAGGCCCCTCTCCTCCTGGCAGTTTCCAGCCAGACTTCTCCCAGTCTGTAGCTCTGCATAGGGTTTTGTGACCCAAGTGCATGACCCTCTTTGGCTCTGTGGGTTGTCCCATCAGCTCACTGTTGCTTTCCCAGGGGTGGGGACTCTGGGATTGCCTGCCAGCTGCCCTGGGCTGTCCCTAGGTCATGAGGTGGCTCTATACAGGGTTCACTTGCATCCTCCTGGGTCTCAGAAGAGCTCCTCATACCTTCTTCTATTCCTTCAGCCTGGGGTCAGTGTCCTCTCCTGGGGAGGATGGGAGGATGACATCTTCTGGCCACTGGTGGGTGCCAAGGTGTGGGAGATGTTGAGCAAGAGGGAGCTGATGGGAATCTAGAGTTGTGCAATTGCAGGACCACAGAGGCTGAGGATATCTCAGGGGATCATGGAGCAGGGCCAAGTTTGATGCTTTATGAAGCTGCCCAGGGTCCTGTCCAGTCACATTATCTCCGAGGGTGGAGATCCCACCAGCTCCCTGTGCCAGCGTTAGTCAGGGAGAATTTTTTATTTCCTACGCAGTTGAAATTTTTCTGGCTGCAACTTTGCTTTTCATTGGGTGCTTCTGAGAAGCGTCTGGACCACCTTCTCTGTCACCTCCAATAAGGCATCTGCACACACCCATAAGACCTTCCCTTTCTCTTCTCCCAAGTGACAGGGGACAGGACAAGAGGGAATGGCCTCAAGCTCTGCCAGGGGAGATTTAGGCTGGACATTAGGAGGAAGTTTTTCACAGAAAGGGTCATTGGGCATTGGAATAGGCTGCCCAGGGAGGTAGTTGATTCACATTCTCCCTGGAGGTGTTTAAGGGACGGGTGGACGAGGTGGTGAGGGACATGGTTTAGTGTTTGATAGGAATGGTTGGACTCAATGATCTGGTGGGTCTCTTCCAACCTGGTGATTCTATGATTCAATGATCAGACCCAGTGCTCTCAGCCCAAAACCACTTTGAAAGACTCATTCCAGTACCCTTCTTGGACTGGGAAGCCCCAATCTGGACACAGTATCCATCTGTGGTCTTAGGAGAGCAGAAGGAAGGGGATTAGAGCATCTCCCAGGGCTGCATTTTTGCCTGGCTTTGTTAATTCTGACCACAACTTTTAGTGTCCTCTTAAACACGCACTCGGTCAAAAGCTTTACAAGTGTCTCCTTTGTGCAAAGCAACTTTCAAACATGAGCTAGAGGCCAGCAAGGCAGTGAGCTGCAGATGGCACGTGTGAGCTTGCCAGCAGGCTGCTGGAGGGATGGACATGGAGAACCCCCCTAGGAAAACAGCTTGGAAATGCTGATTAGGCTCTGCTGTGGCTGAACCACTGAGCCAAAGTGTTGCTGTGGGCTCCTGCACAGCCCTGGGCATCTTTAGGTGCTTAAATCCCTTCTCCCTCTAACTCTTCAGGTCAATGCAGCATTAATCCAACGGTCTCTTCTCCCAAGTGTCAGGGGACAGGACGAGAGGGTCTCAAGCTCCGCCTGGGAGGTTCAGGTTGGACATTAGGAAAAAAATTTTCACAGAAAGGGTCATTGGGCATTGGAATAGGCTGCCCAGGGAGGTGGTTGATTCACCTTCCCTGGAGGTGTTTAAGGGACGGGTGGACGAAGTGCTGAGGGCCATGGTTTAGTGTTTGATAGGAATGGTTGGATTGGATGATCCGATGGGTCTCTTCCAGCCTGGTTGTTCTATGATTGTATGATTCTCTGAAATGATGTTCCCCATCAGTTTCAGCCCTGGGGAACGCCCTGCAGTGCTTTCAGAAGCATCTGCTTTGGAAGCCTGATTCTGGTTCAAATATAAGCTTGAGCCAAATTCCTCCAGGCACGTTTGTATTATCCTTTTTATTTTTTTCCCCTCTTCTTCCTGATGGAGACAATGGTATTGCTTGCTGCCTCTGCCCAGCCCTTTCCTCTGCTCTCCCAGACAGAAATAGTTAACTGGGTTCACTACAGATTGAATGTCCTCTTTTCCTTTCCAGGGCAGGCAGCTCCCCCACTGCCTCCCCCTTGCCCGTCTCTCTGCTCCGAGCCCTGGGGAGGAGCTGCTATCTAGTGACATGATGCAAGAGCAGAGGTTGTCTCCCTCGCCCTGGCAGTGTTTCGATGACCCGGTGGCCTGTGCAAACGCTGCCAGGTCCCCCGAGGCTTTCTGCAGTGCAAAAGCAGCCCTTTGCTCTCCTCTTGCGATGGGTGAGATGGGAGCATCTCGTGGCTCTCGGGAAGACGTGAGCCAACCTCGGCTCTGGAGAGTTTCAAGTCAAAACAGATCACTCTAATAAAAAGCAAGCAATGCTGGAGGAGAGGAGGAGAGAAGAGAGAGAAAAAAAATGATGCCACAGGCATTGCAAAGCAATCCCTTCTGTGCAAAGGCCTCATATGAGAGCATGGCTTCTTCTGGGATTGTGGTTGGGGACACCACAAGAGCCAGGACCTGGACGTTGTGGTGCTGCATGGTTCCTGAGGGACATGGTTTAGTGTTTGATAGGAATGGTTGGACTTGATGATCCGATGGGTCTCTTCCAACCTGGTTGCTCTATGATTCTATGATTGTATGTGGGACACCCCAAGCTAGTTGTGGTTGCCCACACGCAGGTATTTAGGGTCATCTGAGTTGCCACAACCCCTTCGTTTCAGCTGCCTGCTAACTCACACAATGCTCCGGCTGCTGGAGCAGCGATCGGGCGGTTGGGAGGAGATGCTTGGAGTTCATGTAACCACTTCTCCAAGGGCACCCAGAGCAAAGCTGCCTTTCAATGTGGCTTTGTTGCCTGATTTTGCGGCTTGATTTTGCAGGAGGTGGGTCCCTTTCAGGCTGCTAATTCCCCAGTCAAAGCACTTTTCATGCTGTGGGGCCAAGGGGAGACGGGCAAGAAGGTCTTTGCTGAAGGAGTCAGCTGTAGCTTCAGTTCCTGGTTGAATGAACCAAGATGCAGTGTGGAGAAAGCTGCTTTGGTAGAGCATGAGATCCTATCACCTCACCTGGAGCATGGAGACCTGCCCAGAATCCCCGTGCAAGTGGAGAGGTGAGAAATCCCAGAAGAATAGCAAAGCTTCCCTGGACATCCCCAGGGTGGTGAGATGGACTCGGTGCTTCTGTAGTTTTGGGAGAAGGGGAGGATGGTTGTGTCTTCTTCTTTGGTCCCAGCAAGGGACATGGCCTGGGGCCTCAAGCTCTGCCAGGGAAGGTTCAGGCTTGACATCAGGAAAAAATTTTTCATGGGGCACTGGCAGAGGCTGCCCAGGGAGGGGTTTGAGTCATCTTCCCTGGAGGGGTTTAAGGGACAAGGTGCTGAGGGACATGGTTTAGTGATTGATAGGAATGGTTGGACTCGATGATCTGGTGGGTCCTTTCCAACCTGGTGATTCTGTGATTCTATGATGTCATCAACACTGAAGCACTGCTGGTCTTTTGTTGGGTGGGACTCATGCCAGAAACCAGAGGTTGGGGCTGACCCCTCCACAGGGGTTGATCCAGACCTTCCCTCTCTCTGGTCTCTGGGCTGCTGTGGGGTTTGGCCATGGCTGTTTCTGCCCAGAGGTCAGAGAAAGATTCAGTGGCAAATGTAGGAGGACAGGACTGCCTGGCTTGTAGCTATGATCCAAGGACAGCCTTGAGGAGACCTCATTGCTCTCTACCACTACCTGAAAGGAGCTTGAAGAGAGGAGGGAGCTGGTCTCTTCTCCCAAGTGACAGGGGACAGGACAAGAGGGAATGGCCTCAAGCTCCGCCAGGGGAGATTTAGGCTGGAGATTAGGAGGAAGTTTTTCACACAGAGGGTCATTGGGCACTGGAACAGGCTGCCCAGGGAGGTGGTTGATTCACCTTCCCTGGAGGGGTTTAAGGCAGGGGTGGATGAGGTGCTGAGGGACATGGTTTAGTGTTTGATAGGAGTGGTTGGACTCGATGATCCGATGGGTCTCTTCCAACCTGGTTGTTCTATGATTCTATGAAAGGTTTTGGTCTCCTGCTTTAGTCCTCCACCACTTCTGAATCTGGTTTGCAGGATAACCTTTCTCCTTGCTGTTAGAGCAGAGAGGGATGCCTTGGAAAATAGGAGATGAATGCAACCAGGCCAGAAGAGAAGCAGGGAAAAGCAGACAGCTTTCTGCTTGAAATACTGTGTCTAACAGCAAACATATGTGAGGTTTAGCACATTGGCCAGGATGTGTGTGGGTGTGGGGGCTGATTTATTTATTCCTCCATGACTGAAGCTTGCCCAGAGATCCTGAGGCAGGAGGATGAGGAGGAAGCTCCGCTCTGAGCAGCTGCTTTCTCGCAAGCTCTTGCGTTGAGTCTCTCTTGCAGATCTTGTGGCTGCAGAGCCTCCTGGCAGCCCACGGCACTTTTTTTTTAGGCATTCCAGAAAACTTTAATAGTTCTAGTAACAGCGAACTCTGATGGGTAATTTATAGGGAGTGTTTTTATGGTGTTTATGTTGGCAAGCTGGTGTTTACGTACGGTTTGGAATATCCACTGCGACCTCTTATCACTGGAGCTTAAAAACAACAAAGTGCTGATGAAAGTCCTGCGCTAATTGAAGGAGGTTTGATTTAGGGCTTGGGTTGCCCAGCAGCTCTGCAAAATTCCTGGCTCCTGCCTGGCTCAGAGAAGCTGCTGCAGTCCACAGTCCTCGTGGGGAAGGAGAGACACTTCCCTGGAGGTGTTTAAGGGACGGGTGGACAAAGTCCTGAGGGACATGGTTTAGTGTTTGATAGGAATGGTTGGACTTGATGATCCGGTGGGTCTCTTCCAACCTAGCGATGTTATGATTCTGTGATTCTGTGGTGGAGGATTATGTGATTGAGAGCTGCCCTGCAGAGAAGGGCTTGGGGTTCTGGGGATAAGAAAGGGAAGGAGATAGCCACGGGATTATAGACACAGCTACACATCTCCACTTTAGATTTCTTCTGTCTGGTGACCAATGATGGGACCTGAGTGAATGGCAGGAAGATGCACCAGGGAAGGGTTAGGTTGGATATTAGAAGGTTCTTCACCCAGAGGGTGGTGGAGCACTAGAACATCTCCCCAGGGAAGCAGTGATGGTGCCAAGCCTGACAATATTCAAGAAGCATTTGGACAACACCCTTAGACACATAAAGTGAATGTTGGGGTTGTCCAACACAGGGACAGGAGTTAGCCTCAATGTTCCTTGTGGGTCCTTTCCAACTGAGGACATTCTATGATTCTATAATAGAAACATAGACTACAGAATGGAGCAAATTTGGCTGAAACCAGTTTAGTGGAGCAGGCAGCTTTCTATATTATGAGAGTTCTGATACTCCTCGATCTGCACTGCACCGTAGAGATTAAAAAAAAATAACCCCCCAAACTTCTGCTACTGGCAGTAACATTTTGGCCACCCTGTGTGAACCTCTATTAACCCCTGGCCTGTGCTGATGGGCTAGTACAAGCATTACAGTAGGAGAGTCCATCCTGCTGTTATTCCTTGTAATGGGAAGCTTCCAAAACCCAAGCCAAAACAAATATTTGCAGCAAAGGCAGGGGCTGTCTGGAGGGAGCTGTGGCAGGCAGGAATGCTCCTGTCACCAGGCAGGAGGTGACATCATCTGAATTCCTTCACTGAGGAATGCAGGACTTGCAGTCTTCCTTGCCAGTAATTGCTGTTCAAAAACAGACCTGCCCAGGGAAGAATGTTTCACCCATCACCTTCCATTGAGAATTTGAATGGCCCTCCATTCCCCTCCTCTTCCACAGTATCAATAAGGCTGCTGCATAGAATCGTAGAACCATAGAATCATAGAACAACCAGGTTGGAAGGGACCCATCGGATCATCGAGTCCAACCATTCCTTATCAAAAACTAAACCATGTCCCTCAGGACCTCATCCACCCATCCCTTAAACACCTCCAGGGAAGGTGAATGAACCACCTCCCTGGGCAGCCTATTCCAATGCCCAATGACCCTCTGTGTGAAAAACTTCCTCCTAATCTCCAGCCTAAATTTCTGGCGGAGCTTGAGGCCATTCCCTCTTGTTCTGTCCCGTCACTTGGGGTATGAAGGGGTATGAAAAAAGGATGAAATTGGTCATTCCCTAAACTGAAGTTAAAAGCACCCAAAATTCCCTAAATGGGAGCTGGAAATATATCTGGGCAGGGGCTGGAGCTTCTCCATGGGGCTGACCAGGATGGGGCATGAGGTGGGTTGAGTGTGTACATGGACTTCTCTGCTGGGCAGACTTTGCTGAGAGCTGCAAGAGGCCACATGCATTTCACTATGATTAACCCATTTCTTAGTCCTGTGAAGTCCACTGACTGGATCATGTGTTTTTGAATGAAGGACTTCAGAGTGATGACTGGGCTAGACATGCTGACGTGCCAAGCATCCTGGCTAACCAGCCTACATCTTGCTTGCTTTGGTAGGGCTAATTCTCACAGCAAAGCCAGCAGTGGCCCAGGTGGCCAAGAAGGCCAATGGCATCCTGGCTTGGATCAGAAACGGCATGGCCAGTAGGTCCAGGGAGGTTCTTCTCCCTCTGGACTCAGCACCGGTGAGGCCGCTCCTTGAATCCTGTGTTCAGTTGTGGGTCCCTCACCACAAGAAGGATGTTGAGGCTCTGGAGCGAGTCCACAGAAGAGCAATGAGGCTGGTGAAGGGGTTGGAGAACAGGCCTTATGAAGAACGGCTGAGAGAGCTGGGGGTGTTTATCCTGGAGAATAGGAGGCTGAAAGGAGACCTCGTTGCTCTCTGCAACTACCTGAAAGGAGGTTGTAGAGAGGAGGGAGCTGGGCTCTTCTCCCAGGTGACAGGGGACGGAACAAGAGGGAATGTCCTCAAGCTCCACCAGGGGAGGTTGAGACTGGACATTAGGAAAAACGATTCACGGAAAGGGTCATTGGGCATTGGAAGAGGCTGCCCAGGGAGGTGGTTGATTCACCTTCCCTGGAGGGGTTTAAGGCACGGGTGGATGAGATGCTGAGGAGTGTGGTTTATTGATCAATAGGAATGGTTGGACTCAGTGATCCAGTAGGTCTTTTCCAACCTAGTGATTCTATGATTCTATGAAATCCCCATACACGCAGCCCTTGGTTTCTCCGTTGGGTTGAGCATCCTCATATCCCATCCCCCGTCCCTTGAATTTACATCCCTCCACCCATGGCTCAGCATTGTCTCCAATTTCAGCAAACGCCACTGGAAATTAATAACGGTTGCTAATGTTCATATGTCATCGGCACTTCCACCAGCATCGGCAACAGCAAAGGGGTCAGTTCCTCTGGGATGAAGGCCATTGCCGTCATTTCAATAGCTGGAACTAGGTGTAGTTCAACTGCCCCCGTTACAAGTCTAACAGGGTGATTTAGTGGTTGGGAAGGCTCAAAGTTTTTTGCTCCTGTTGCCTGAAAGAGGATGGCTGGCAGGAAACAAAAGCACTGCTCTCCAAGGCAGGGGTGGTTTTCCTCCTGCCCTAAATCTTTAATCTTTCCACCAGGTTTGGGAAATTCTTGACCATTCCAACTGGACAATTAAATCAAGAACAGAAAAGAAGGACTGCAGCTAAAGGAGAAAACCCACCTGGTCAGCTGAATTTTTGAAAGGGGGATGGAGTGAGGAACTTTGAATGGACAGCAGCAGATCACGGGCCATGCTGGGGTCTGGATCTGCAGTCCAGGGAGGTTATTCTCCCTCTGGACTCAGCACTGGTGAGGCCACTCCTTGAATCTGTGTTCATTTGTGGGCCCCTCACCACAAGAAGGATGTTGAGGCTCTGGAGCGAGTCCAGAGAAGAGCAACAAAGCTGGTGAAGGGGCTGGAGAACAGGCCTTATGAGGAGCGGCTGAGAGAGCTGGGGGTGTTTAGCCTAGAGAAGAGGAGGCTGAGGGGAGACCTCATTACTCTCTACAACTACCTGAAAGGAGGTTGTAGAGAGGACGGAGCTGGGCTCTTCTCCCAAGTGATAGGGGACAGGACGAGAGGGAATGGCGTCACATTTCACCAGGGGAGATTTAGGTTAGAGATAAGGAGGAAGTTTTTCACAGAGAGAGTCATTGGGCATTGGAACAGGCTGCCCAGGGAGGTGGTTGATTCCCCTTCCCTGGAGGTGTTTAAGGCACAGGTAGACAAGGTCCTGAGGGATATGGTTTAGTATTTGATAGGAATGTTTGGACTCGATGATCCGGTGGGTCTCTTCCAACCTGGTCATTCTATGATTCTTTGATTCTCACAGTGCAGCTTCATGCACCCCTGCTTGGGAACCAGCCAAGCAGCTGGTATAGGGGTGTTTGACCCCTCTGTGCAAGCCCCAGCTATGCCAGAGGTGCCTGCTCTGGTGGCAGGAGCCCACTGCATCCCAGCAGGTTATGGAGGGTTTGGTGTGAGCAGGGTAGCATGCACTTGAGCTACTCATTTCTCTAGAAAACTTCACCCATGCACCCAGAGCCTGATGTTCCCTTGGGAGGATGTCTACCTTTGAGACCTCCCTGTTCTGTAAGCAAAGAGAAAACCATCCCCTAGCCGCCTGCTTGCCTCGCCTTGTGGATCAGCCCCAAGCACTGGAGCATTGTTGGCTCAGCACCACGGCCCTGCCTCTCTGTGAACTGCAGAGGTTCCTCTGTGTAAAAGACATGGAAGGGCTGTCCTCCTCCTCCCGTGTTTCCTCCCTTCCCCTTCCGCCTCAACATGCTCATTCATGAAAAATAATATCTGTTGGATGGACATGGGGAGTGGAACTAATGTTGGCGCAGTTTTCCCTGCGTGTTGGCCAAGGGAGGTCGTAGATTCAGAGGGTTTTAATCTTTGTTTTCACAGCTGGATTCAATATTACCCTTTCTTCTCACTAGCTTTTTATTGCTGTTCAATCCCCGGAGCAACCTGTTGCAAAGCAGGATGGGCACTTGCATTGAAGCACTTGCATGGGCACTGCTGCCTTCCCAAGGGGTAGTGAGCTTAGCTGTCCACGTTAGGACCAATGACCTGCAGAGCCTGCTGCTTTCGTTAAGGACTGAGACCACAAGAGGCTATTCTCTCCTTCAGCAAGGTAATGCAGCAGGTCCTGTGTCCAGGAGGGCAGTGCTGCAGCAAGAAAGGTACCATCCCATGATGCTCCTCTGCACCCAGCGGCAGCCAAGGTCTCCTGCCTCCTTCCCACCTGGCAGGGCGTGGGGCGAAGGTAGATGGGCAGCACAGACCAGCAACCTTGGCAAGTGTGCGGATGATACTAAGCTGGGTGGAAGCGTGGATCTGCTGGAGGGTCGGAAGGCTCCAAAGGGATGTGAACAGGCTGGACTGCTGGGATGAGTCCAGTGGCATGAGGTTTAACACAGCCAAATGCCAGATCCTGCACTTGGGGCACAACAACCCTGGACAGCTACAGACGAGGAGAAGTCTGGCTGGAAAGTGCCTGGAGGAGAAGGACCTGGGGGGGTTGGTTGACAGCGACCGAACATGAGCCAGCAGTGTGCCCAGGTGGACAAGAAGGCCAATGGTATCCTGGCTTGGATCAGAAATGGTGTGACCAGCAGGTCCAGGGAGGTTCTTCTCCCTCTGTACTCAGCACTGGTGAGGCCGCTCCTTGAATCCTGTGTTCATTTCTGGGCCCTTAACCACAAGAAGGATGTTGAGGCTCTGGAGTGAGTCCAGAGAAGAGCAACGAAGCTGGTGAACAGGCTGGAGAACAGGCCTTATGAGGAACAGCTGAGAGAGCTGGGGGTGTTTAGGCTGGAGAAGAGGCTGAGGGGAGACCTCATTGCTCTCTACAACTACCTGAAAGGAGGTTGTGGAGAGGAGGGAGCTGGGCTCTTCTCCTAAGAGACAGTGGACAGGATGAGAGGGAATGGCCTCAAGTTCTACTAGAAAAGGTTTAGGCTGGACATTAGGAAAAAATTTTCATGGAAAGGGTCATTGGGCACTGGAACAGGCTGCCCAGGGAGGTGGTTGAGTCATCTTCCCTGGAGGTGTTTAAGGGACGGGTGGACGAGGTGCTGAGGGACATGGTTTAGTGATTCACAGGGATGGTTGGACTTGATGATCCGATGGGTCTCTTCCAACCTGATGATTCTATGATTCTATGATCAATTGGTAAGATGGCCCAGTCAGCAAGGTTGAGGGGTGGTGTTATCTGCCTGCACACGGGGCAAGATGAGACCATAGCCAACCTGCAAGCCCACAGTCCCAGTCTAAAGGCATCACAGGTTGTAGGCATTGCTGCAGTCTTGTAGACGTGGAGTTCAGTTTGAAGGTGGTGGGTTTAGGGTTTGGTAGCGGTGGTATAAGATTTAATGGGGGTAGTGTATGGTGCAGTGGTAGTTTAGGATTTGGTTGATTAGGATGGGTTTAGACCACCCTTGGTGGTGGGGTAGGGTTTGGTGGTGCTGATGCAGTTTTTGGAGAGCTGAATGCCCAGCACAGCAGAAAGGCAGGTGTGTGCTCATGTCCAGTGTAGTGGAGGGGGTGGAGAAGGGGCTGCCAGCAGCCCATCCAACCCCTAGCACTGCAGATCTCAGTCAACCTTTACTTTAAGGATCATCATGGCACAGGGCCATGAGAATGAAAACGGACATGAGAATGGTTCCATTCCCACCTGGCACCTTCTCCACCCCACTATCTACCTCCAGAGGGGAAGGAGGGACACTGATTCAACCCAGTCCCTCCAGTCCTGTAAGCTTTGAGGACAAAAAGACACATGGTCTCCCTTCTTGGCAAGGGGGACCCAGTGGCGTCCAGATGTGAAGCACGAGCCAGTGACCTCCTCCAGCGTCAGCGGGTGGGGACCCACCTATGTAAACACGTCCAGGAAGGCTCTCATCCCTTTTCCACCCCACGCTCGCCTTCAGATCAGACTGGCCAACCTTTGCCGATGCTCCCGTCCTCAGGGCTCCTGGGGAAGGTACTGTACTCCTGCCTCGTGTCAGGCACTCCTTCAGGCATCTCTCTCATCTCTTCCTCTTTTCTGCATGCAAATATGATTGTATAATTATCTCTGTGTATAATTAGCTAAGTGGCTATTTAAATATTTACTGGTGATACTGGTACAACAGTAAATCTGGGTGAGCAGAGTAGAAACCTGTCCCAGTCATGCTGGGAAACTGGCCAGAAGGATAGGAAAGCACTTGTAGTAATAATATTTCCTTTTTTTTTCTTTATTTTCTGTTTTGTCTGTTATCTAAGAACAGTTGGCAAGAGAACAGCCAACCCGTTTGTTTCCTCATTTATCACGTTGAGTATCTCTCATCTCTTTTAACTATCTTTAGATCTTATTAGTAATGGAAAAATGGGCCATAAAGTCACATACAAGTGTCTAGTATTTTTGCTTCGGCGTTTGTTTTCTCATCTTCAATATCCATATTTGGTTGATGTTGGATTTTTTTACTCCAAGGAGAGGTCTGGTGGCCAGGTAGCTACAGCTGAGCTCAGGAGGACATTTTGGTGATTTGGGGTGGCAGTTCTGCCACTCAGAGTTTATTCGGGGAGAGAGCAGGGGGTGGGTTATTACGGCAGAGGGAAGGGTTTGGCAGTCTTCTCAGTCCTTTCCCCTCTTTGCACAATATTTGGGTCATGAGTGGCCTCTCTGTTCTATCTCTCTCTGACCTGGCAAGTCTAAGGGTCCTCCAAAGCAACAGATGCTCCAGTGACGAGTGCTGGGATGTTCAGAGAGATCTGTTGTCTCAGATGCACATATCTTGGTTCAGATAAGATTTTGGCTCTTCTTACAAGTCCTGCTTCTTGAGGTTCACCTCAGCTCCTGCAACCAGGCCACCTGCTGAGGTGCCAGACGAACAGGCTACCCAGGGAGGGGGCTGAGTCACCTTCCCTGGAGGTGTTTAAAGGACGGGTGGACGAGGTGCTGAGGGACATGGTTTAGTGTTTGATAGCAATGGTTGGACTCGATGATCTGGTGGGTCTCTTCCAACCTGGTGATTCTATGATTCTATGACTCAACGATCTGGTGACACTAAACCATGTCCCTCAGGACCTCATCCACCCGTCCCTTAAACACCTCCAGGGAAGCTGAATCAACCACCTCCCTGGGCAGCCCATTCCAATACCCAATGACCCTCTGTGTGAAAAACCTCCTCCTAATCTCTAGCCTAAATCTCCCCTGGTGGAGCTTGAGGCCATTCCCTCTTGTCCTGTCCCCTGTCCCTTGCGAGAAGAGCCCAGCTCCCTCCTCTCTACAACCTTCTTTCAGGTAGTTGGAGAGAGTAATGATGTCTCCTCTCAGCCTCCTCTTCTCTAGGCTAAACACCCCCAGCTCTCTCAGTCGCTCCTCATAAGGCCTGTTCTCCAGCCCCTTCACCAGCTTCGTGGCTCTTCTCTGGACTTGCTCCAGAGCCTCAACATCCTTCTTGTGCTGAGGGGCCCACAACTGAACACAGGATTCAAGGAGCAGTCTCACCAGTGCTGAGTCCAGAGGGAGAATCACGTCCCTGGCCCTGCTGGTCACACCATTTCTGATCCAAGCCAGGATGCCATTGGCCTTCTTGGCCACCTGGGCACACTGTTGGCACGTGGTCAGTCGCTGTTGACCAACACCCCCAGGCCCCTCTCCTCCAGGCAGTTTTCCAGCCAGACTTCTCCCAGTCTGTAGCTCTGCATAGGGTTGTTGTGCCCCAAGAGCAGGACCCGGCCTCTTGGCTGCTCAATGTGAGCCACAGGCCTCACCCAGAATTTCTTGAATCAAGCCCAGAAGCCACAGCTGAGCTTCCAACCTCTGTTCCTGCTCCCCTCACCCCAGTCCTCTTTTCCTGGGGCTCTTCCAACCTCCCTCCTAAACGCACTGCCTCTGCCCATCCACAGGTGTTAGGAGCTGGGGGGCTATAAAAACCTGCTGCCTTTCTAGAGCAGCCAAAAACGTGTCCACTAGACATTTTTTTCCAGAGATCCCTAATCTTTTCCATGCACCCTGACCTTTTACCTCTGTCCCTGCCTGCATTAACACACTGTTGCTTGAACCGCAGATGGAGAAGTGGCTCTAGAGGCGACAACGGCAGGAGGAGGCAATGTGTTGTGAACTTTTACACAGCTGTTTTTTTTTTTTTTGCCAGAGGATGGATTTCCTCCAATTTTTATTGAATTTTTTTTCTTTTTCCACTCTTTTGTACAAGTTCAGGAAGGTCTACAGCAAGTCAAGCCTGGCTTGGCTTCACAGGGCTGCGTCGCAGGCCATCCAGGTCTGGGAACGCCGGCTGGAAAGTTTATTGCTTCCTGTTATGAGAGCACAGGGAGCCACGATGGGCTTGCAGGAGACATGTGGGTTGCACTAACACGGGGTACGACCCCAGTGGGTGTGGTTGGAGACGGCCTTTTTTATTCCCATTGCTTCTCCAGCTACTTCAGGAAAGGGAAGCGAATAGCGAAGGGAATAATTGCTTGATCTGACCTGTAACTATTGAGGTAGATGCTTTCTTTGGAGCGGGAACAGACGTAGGGAAAAAAATACTCTAAAGGTCTTTGCCACATCCTAAAGCTGGCCTCAAGCTCCACCAGGGGAGATTTAGGCTGGACATTAGGTAAAGAATTTTCACAGAAAGGGTCATTGGACACTGGCAGAGGCTGCCCAGGGAGGGGGTTGAGTCACCTTCCCTGGAGGTGTTTAAGGGACAGGTGGACAAGTTACTGAGGGACATGGTTTAGTGTTTGATAGGAATTGGTTGGACTCGATGATCCAGTGGGTCTCTTCCAACCTGGTTGTTCTATGATTCTATGATCCCTGGGGACTCCAGTGAGTCCCTTCTTGCCACCTTTCACTGGCTCGTGTTATCTCGCTGGCCTTGAAAACTCCAGTAGAAAGGTTCCTGTCAGAAAAAAACATGTGTTTTTAAAGACACTGAAATTTATCTCAAGAATGTGTTCGTCACAGCAAAGTTTTCAGCTGGGAAGAGATGGAACTAATTGCTTCTGATCTCCATCCTTGATTTAAATCTCTGGGCTTTTGTATTTTGGAACCTAAATCTTTAACCATATCAGACTATTTATTTTGTCATTCTCAAAATGAAGTGCTTTTACCTTTGCACAGTCACCAGTCAGTGATTTCCAAAGGAAACATTTTGCTGTTTTTCCGCAGAAATAGCATTCATTCAGCTAACAGCACTGCCTTTTTGCTCCAATCACAAGCCAGTGCAAACGTAACAGAAATTCTGTCTTCTGGGCTAACTGAGACACAACCAGGGTCCAAATTTCATGGCAATGAAATTTTCCTGAGGGACATGGTTTAGTGTTTGATAGGAATGGTTGGACTCGATGATCAGATGGGTCTCTTCCAACCTGGTTGTTCTATGATTCTGTGATTCAATTCAGAGCCTGGGGCTGTATTTTCAGAGTGTATGAAAGAAAGCAGCTGTCACCTCATTTTCAAACATCCTTACATTGTGCAGCCAAAATCCTCGTGGGCTTCGGCAAAATGTGAGATCCGGTTTTCTTGGTTTGGCTCTTGCAAGAGCCAGCATCCAACTACAATGTCCTGATCTAGATCAAAACCTCCTTAGGTTCATCCAACAAGCAGAGCTGGATGCAGAAGAAAAATTAACCTGACAATGAATAGATAGAAGCCCTGACTCTACGCCATTCAAATGCAGATTTGTGTGGGGGTTGTCATCACCGCTGCTCTGAAAAGTCCACACGGAGATTTGTGAAGAAGATTTTAGGAACAAACACTGGCACAGCTTCTTCTGATGCCCGTATGTTTGGTTTTTAAGAGAGTTGAGGTTTTGGCAGCAAGGCCAAGTCCTGATTAGTCGCAAGCCTTGGAATATGCTCAAAGCTCTGGGTTAAGGAGGGGAGTTTGCACAACTAAGTGTTTGGGTTTTGGGGTTTTTTTGGGTTTGTTTTTTTTTTTTCTGGATTAAGTGATGAGACTAAAAGGGAGCTCAGAGATCCTTGACTAGGACGGTTGAGTTGAGCAGAGCTGCAGACGTTCCCACCTGCTCCCTCCCATCTCTGCATTACAGCTCCTGGCTGGGTATTGGCCTTGATACCACCAAAAGGAGACAGAGAGGAATCATAGAATCATAGAACAACCAGGTTGGAAGAGACCCATCGGATCATCGAGTCCAACCATTCCTATCAAACACTAAATCATGTCCCTCAGCACCTCATCTACCCATCCCTTAAACACCTCCAGGGAAGGTGAATCAACCACCTCCCTGGGCAGCCTGTTCCAATGTCCAATGATCCTTTCTGTGAAAAACTTCCTCCTAATCTCCAGCCTAAATCTCCCCTGGTAGAGCTTGAGGCCATTCCCTCTTGTCCTGTCCTCTGTCACTTGGGAGAAGAGTCCAGCTCCCTCCTCTCTACAACCTCCTTTCAGGTAGTTGTAGAGAGTAATGAGGTCTCCTCTCAGCCTCCTCTTCTCTAGGCTAAACAACCCCAGCATCAATGAGGATTAGTCTCCACATAGTGATGTAGTTTCTCAGGTCTGGCTTTAAGAAGCAGGTTTATCATTTGAGCAAGGATGTGTTTCTTCATTTCACTTAGTTTTAAAACTAAGATCTAACTAAATCCAAGAGGTGAAAGTTAGAGAAGACCACAAATTCTCAGCACAATACAGTACAGAGCTTCACAGATTTGTGGCCAGAATGGATAATTATGGTTGCTACTAATGCTGACATAGCAGAGAGGTGTTACACCAGGTCTCTGGTGGAAAGAGGCCTTGGAAATGTGCAGCACTTGGAATCGTACAAGGTTTTATCACATCACACAGCTTGTTCTGATGGTGAAGACCCAAGGCCTGTGTGCTAAGGCACACAGCAGAAAATGCCTCCAGCCCTCTGCCTCCTTCCTTGGGCAACGGTTCAGCCAGCGGGTGACGATTTGGAGGTGGGAACCACTCGATCCCTGTCAGTGTGATGGTTGGACATGGTTTAGTGTTTGATAGGAATGGTTGGACTCAATGATCCGATGGGTCCCTTCCAACCTGGTTGTTCTATGATTCTATGGTTGGACCTGTTGGGCAGGAGGCTGGAGCAGGAGGGGATGTTGCTTGGCTCGTCTGAAGCACAGATGCCTCCCCAAAAACTCCCATGAGACAAGATTGCTGTGTGTATAAATAACCATGCGCTTAGAAAGCAAAGAGCCTGGAAAGGCTGCAGGACCCCTGGGACAGGGACCCTGCTGAGCTGTCTTTTATCTCGAAGTTGTTACCCGCAGTCCTGCCGAGACTGGAAGTTGTTCTCAGCTAGTTATTTTTAAATAACTAATAATACTTCCCTGTACTTCACCACAGTTCTTTGATGGGAACGAGATCTTGGTGGCAAACCCTCAGGTCTGAGGAATATCACAGCATTTGTCTTTTAGAAGTAGATACTGTGACATTTGCTGGAAGTTGTGGACCTGAGGATCACCTGAGGACCATGCATGGCCCCTATGGTAGCAACCACAGGGTAACCCACTGCACTGTGTCCAGACTTGAAGGACCATGTGGGGGAGGAGGTCACTGCCCTGGCATGCTGGAGGCCAAACGCAGCCCTGGGAACACGCAGGGATAACATGGCTTGGCTCGTTGCATGTTTTCTTCTCCTCAGAGAGGTGCTGATGGAAGATCTCGAGGGAGATTGGGGCGTTGCGGAAAGAGACCTCCAACCCTGTCTCTCTCCTCTCCTCTCCTCTCCTCTCCTCTATCTTCCTGTCTTCACAAGTCCTTTGAGAACGCAAGTTTTGTCAGTGCACTATATGCTCATGTTGAAGCATTGAGGGTACCCTTAGCAAGTTTGCAGATGACACAAAGCTGTGTGCAAGTGTGGATCTGCTGGAGGGTAGGGAGGCTCTGCAAAGGGATCTGAACAGGCTGGACTGCTGGGTAGAGTCCAATGGCATGAGGTTTAACACGTCCAAATGGTGGGTCCTGCACTTGGGGCACAACAACCCTATGCAGAGCTACAGACTGGGAGAAACCTGGCTGGAAAACTGCCAGGAGGAGAGGGACCTGGGGGTGTTGGTTGACAGCTGACTGAACATGAGCCAGCAGTGTGCCCAGGGGGTCAAGAAGGCCAATGGCATCCTGGTTTGGATCACAGATGGTGTGAGCAGCAGGGCCAGGGAGGTTCTTCTCCCTCTGGACTCAGCACTGGTGAGGCCACTCCTTGAATCCTGTGTTCAGTTCTGGGCCCCTGACCACAAGAAGGATGTTGAGGCTCTGGAGCAAGTCCAGAGAAGAGCCACGAAGCTGGTGAAGGGGCTGGAGAACAGGCCCTATTAGGAGCATCTGAGAGAGCTGGGAGTGTTTAGCCTGGAGAAGAGGAGGCTGAGAGGAGACCTCATTACTCTCTACAACTACCTGAAAGGAGGTTGTAGAGAGGAGGGAGCTGGCCTCTTCTGCCAAGTGACAGGGGACAGGATGAGAGGGAATGGCCTCAAGCTCCACCAGGAGAGATTTAGGCTGGAGATTAGGAGGAAGTTTTTCACACAGAGGGTCATTGGGCATTGGAATAGGCTGCCCAGGGATGTGGTTGATTCACCTTCCCTGGAGGTGATTAAGGGACAGGTAGATGAGGTGCTGAGGGACATGGTTTAGTGTTTGATAGGAATGGTTGGACTCGATGATCCAGTGGGTCTCTTCCAACCTGGTTGTTCTATGATTCTATGCAGCCAGGGTTGTGATAATTTATCCTTTTAGAGGCTTATTTCCTCCAAAATGCCTCCCCAAACCCTAGCTTCCCTGATGGGGCATAATCCCTTGAAGCCACGTCCATCCTTACACCCAACTTAGCTATTTATAGGGGTTTTCTCACCTGCCTGGCATACTGAACTACTCGTGAACAGCAAATGAATTTATTGCTAGGTATGAGTAATTAGCTGGTGATTTAAAACCTTCAGGAAAGTTACAGCAGTGTGTCCAGAAATGCTATATACCCAGGAGACCTCATTAGCCCTAATGGGGTCATGTCATGCAGCCAAGTTCTGGTGTCAGCAGAGACTCACACACTCCTGGGCTCTCACAGAGCAACCTTCAAGCATTATCCAACATGGAACAGTGCAGGAGATGCTGTTGCTCGCAAGACCCTCAGCTGCTGTGGCTTAGAGACACGAAGCTGGTGAAGGGGCTGGAGAACAGGCCCTATGAGGAGCGGTGAGAGAGCTGGGGGTGTTTAGCCTAGAGAAGAGGAGGCTGAGAGGAGACCTCATTACTCTCTACAACTACCTGAAAGGAGGTTGTGGAGAGGAAGGAGCTGGGCTCTTCTCCCAAGTGCCAGGGGACAGGACAAGAGGGAATGGCCTCAAGCTCCGCCAGGGGAGATTTAAGCTGGAGATTAGGAGGAAGTTTTTCACACAGAGGGTCATTGGGCATTGGAGTAGGCTGCCCAGGGAAGTGGTTGATTCACCTTCCTTGGAGGTGTTTAAGGCACAGGTGGATGAGGTGCTGAGGGCCATGGTTTAGTGTTTGATAGGAATGGTTGGACTCGATGATCCAATGGGTCCTTTCCAACCTGGTTGTTCTACGATTCTATGATTCTTTCCTTCTCCTTCTTAATGACTTCTGGGCAGAATTTCTGCCTTGACTTTCCACTTCCATCTCAGCAGCTCCCTGGAGCCCTGATCTCACTGGGGCAGTGATGACACAGCTCCCCATGGACAAAGCAGGAGTGAGAGGCAATCCTTAGACCATCAGAATGGAGAGATTCTTCTCCACTCGCCTTAGACTTTACATATCATAGAATCATAGAACCATAGAACAACCAGGTTGGAAGAGACCCACCAGATCATCGAGTCCAACCATTCCTATCAAACACTAAACTATGTCCCCTCAGCACCTCGTCCACCTGTGCCTTAAATACCTCCAGGGACGGTGACTCAACCCCCTCCCTGGGTAGCCTGCTCCAATGCCCAATGACGCTTTCTGTGAAAATTTCTTTCTTAATGTCCAGCCTAAATCTCCCCTGATGGAGATTGAGGCCATTCCCTCTTGTCGTGTCTTCTATCCCTTATATTCCCATATCATAGAATCATAGAATCACCAGGTTGGAAGAGACCCACTGGATCATCGAGTCCAACCATTCCCACCAATCGCTTCTAATTTCTTGTTACTTTTGCAAAGAAACCCCAAAAGCTCCATGTGTGCTCGAAAACCCTTCCACATCCCTCATCTGTTCTCACCCACCAGCTTGGAGTGAGGTGCACCACCTCTTTCAGAGAAAGCCTCACTGGCAGGTACAGCCAAGCTGGAGCCTCAGAGCATTTTTTCTTACTACTGAGTTGTGCCTTTTTAAAAATTATTATTTTTTCCCCCCAACAACCATAAAGCTTTTGCCAAAATGTGTTTTCCACATGTTGCCTGTTAGCCACGCTCTCTGTCTTACAAATCTGTTACCAGTGTCGCTAACTGATGCTGTTAATTTCTTTCCAACCAATTCAGGAGCTTGGCAGCAGAATTCCAGGCAGCATTCCTAAAACCAGACCCGGCAGTTTGTTTGGATTTAAAACCAATGCCCCTTTCTTCTCCTATATATGTAGATAGAACCTTCCCCCCTTCTCCCAAGGCTTGGCAAGGAGACGAGGTGCCAAAAGCGGTGGTGGGAGCAGCCGCAGAGGTGCTGGTGGGGCAGGCAGGACCTCCCAGCAGTGGGTGCCCTGCAGAGGCGGAGTTTGACAGCACGTTAAATACTTCTCTTGAGCTCTGTTTTCCAACTTCTGGGGCATGGTTGGAGTGAGGCAGCGAGAGTATATCTAGGACAAGGCACAGGAATGTCGGCAGAGGAGGGAAAGCCGGCATGAGAACCACCATGGCTCTGTAAGTAGATATTTTTTCCCATTGTTTTCCCTGCACTTTAAGCAATGGTATGGGAAAGGTGCGGAAAAGAAGGACATCCAGATAGCAAAGATTTTTTTTTTCCCTATTTATTTTTTCCTTTCCACTTCTTTTAGACTCCGTTTTTAAAGTTTTCCCAGTTCCAGCAGTTGCGCTTGCAATCGTGCAGAGGGGTCAGCAAGTTTTGGGAATTAACAGTGATGAGAACACGGAGCCAACAGCTCATTCCTGTACCTGGAGACATTTTAAGGCTGAATCAAAGGCACTGGAAAGGCTGTTTGCAGGCTGAGAGGTCCAGACAGCCCTCTGTGCAGCTGTTTCAAAATGAAACTTGTACCCTGCCTGTGTTTCATATGCTGTGTGTCAGCTAGCTGGGAAAGACGATGTGAAGAGAGATGATTAAATGAATGGATTTCAAAGCCAGAGGGATGGTGGGTCCTCTCGTCTGCCTAAACTAATCCATCTGCCTGCTGCAAATCTACACAGGACTCGATGATCCGACGGGTCTCTTCCAGCCTGGTTGTTCTATGATTCTATGATTCTTTCCCATGGAGCTGGACTGTGTAACTTTTCCACTGCGAGGAGGAATTAGGTGTGAAGCACGTGCAAGGTGCAAAAATCCAGGTTTTGTGCGTTGCTAGTTGGCATCATGAGGAGATGACACAGTCTTTTCTTTGCACCATCCTATTCCTCTGTACTCAGCACTGGTGAGGCCGCTCCTTGAATCCTGTGTTCAGTTGTGGGTCCCTCAACACAAGAAGGATGTTGAGGCTCTGGAGAGAGTCCAGAGAAGAGCCACGAAGCTGGTGAAGGGGCTGGAGAACAGACCCTATGAGGAGCGGCTGAGAGAGCTGGGGGTGTTTTTCCTGGATGAGAGGAGGCTGAGGGGAGACCTCATTACTCTCTACAACTACCTGAAAGGAGGTTATAGAGTGGAGGCAGCTGGGCTCTTTTCTCAAGTGACAGGGGACAGGACAAGAGGGAATGGTCTCAAGCTCTGACAGGGGAGATTTAGGCTGGACATTAGGAGGAGGTTTTTCACACAGAGGGTCACTGGGCATTGGAATAGGCTGCTCAGGGAGGTGGTTGATTCCCCTTCCCTGGAGGTGTTTAAGGCACGGGTGGATGAGGTCTTGAGGGACTTGGTTTAGTGTTTCATAGGAATGGTTGGACTAGAAGATCCGATGGGTCTCTTCCAACCTGGTTGTTCTATGATTCTATGATCCTATGAAAATTGATGTGAATGAATCCCGCCTCCAAAACTTGTTTGCCTTATAGCTGATTCAAAAATATAATTGTGCACTAAGCCCCTCAAGCGATTAAAGACATTGAAATCTCATAGTATAATCTTTCCAGCCAGTGAGCCTCAAAAATGACTGGAAGTTTAACGGAGGGTTTAGGAGGGTTTTAAAACTCATTTTTAACTCCTGCTTTCAAATCTGATGCCAGGAGAGCGGATGGGCACATAGGAGCATTGATAACATCAAGGTGTGATCGTACACAGAGGCAACTGTGAGGTCCCCAGGGGTGCAGGGACAGCTCAAGGCTGTTTCCTGCAGACGTTCCTGCAGATCCAGATGTGTCACCGGCACACCACAGTGTCACCCGCAGGATCAACACTTTGGGCTGGTAGCTGATAACTGCAGGGGGTCATCTCAAAGCCACAAGCTGCCGCTTTTGGTTATTTCGCAATTTCTCTCCATTTCCCTGACTCAGGAGGTTTGAGAGAGTGCTTTGAAGCAACACTACTGGGTGCTCCTTTCCAAAATGTATCTCTCAGAGAAGACAGTGGGTGCTTTGCTAGTGACCTTGACTAATATCAGGTTAAAACTTGAACATTTACTGCAAAAGTCACCATGACCTTGGCTAAACCCTTCCTGCCCGAGCAAAACTGCTGTTGGGAGGTGACTCTGAGCTTTGCGAATTATGTCCTTGAGGAAGACTTGCAAAGTGGTAAATTATCCCTGGTGGAAACCTCATAAACCCTTTAGGTGAGCACTGAAATAAGGAATTAACTGCTCTACAGGACGTTTGAGGAGTGTGTTTTAGAAGAGTTTAGGGCTTGCAGCTAACTGTGGATGCAGATGGGAACTAGGAGGTGGACAAATACCTGCCTAGGGCCAGCCAAGCTGGGATCTTGGTGCCCCAGCCCTGCCTCGGCCAGACCCAGATGCTCCACAGACAGATGCAATGTGTCTCACAGGAGGTCATCACTTCACTCAGCAGGGTCTTCCCTTCCCAGCTCCCTGTCAGCGGGAGCTTGGCCGAGCACCTGGATTAATCCTGTAAATCATTTAACAGCCCATTTTGTCTATATCTGAATGCAGACGCATATCAGAGGAAGGATCAAAGACACTTTGAAGTGAGCACAGTGAATGTAAACAAGCAAACAGGCACTCAGAGGAGATGCTTTCCCATCTCACCCCCAAACAAATCTAATTTCTTAATTAAAAAATCATAGAATCACCAGGTTGGAAGAGACCCACCGGATCATCGAGTCCAACCATTACTATCAAACACTAAACCGTGTCCCTCAGCACCTTGTCCACCTGTCCCTTAAACCCCTCCAGGGAAGGTGAATCAACCACCTCCCTGGGCAGCCTATTCCAATGCCCAATGACCCTTTCCGTGAAAAACTTCCTCCTAATGTCCAGCCTAAATCTCCCCTGGTGGAGCTTGAGGCCGTTCCCTCTTGTCCTGTCCCCTGGCACTTGGGAGAAGAGCCCAGCTCCCTCCTCTCCACAACCTCCTTTCAGGTAGTTGGAGAGAGTAATGAGGTCTCCCCTCAGCCTCCTCATCTCCAGGCGAAACACCCTCAGCTCTCTCAGACACTCCTCCTAAGACTTGTTCTCAAAGCAGGAGAGTTGGAACTGGATGGGCTTTGAGGTTGCTTCCAACCCAAAGCAGTCTATGATTCTATGATATGGCTGTGATATTGGCACATCCGTGACAGATGAAGTCATTTTACCTCAAAAAAAAAAGCACCTTTCATTGATGCAGCCTCTCTCCCTCAGACCTATGAGGGACCATGACATGGATCTGACTCCCACAGCATCAGGGAATGAGCTGTGGCTAATGTGGGGACCTGCTGCACCATCATAATCAGAGGCAGGGACACCTGGTGGTACTAAATACACACAGATTCATAACAGAGCAAGCCATGGTAGCTACTAAATTCACCATTACTTGCTTTGTTGCCTGTTTCAAGATGCTGCAGAGCTGTAAGAAGGGTTTGGGTAACTGTAAATTGAACACAAGACGCTACGGAAGCCACCTGGGTGCTAAAAGGTGTTTAACTTGTGATAATGTCTTATCACCATAAGCTCAAGTGCCTGCGCTGAAAGCAGGAGCGAGGGATGCTGCCCACATCACAGAGACTTGCGCTGCTGGAATATCTTCAGCTATCAAACCCAGAAAAATGCAAAGAATCAGCAAAAGAATGGGAATATTTATGTTTACAGGCTGATGGTCCTTTTAAGTTCCTTTTGAAAAAAAAAAAACAAAACAAACCAAAACAAATGTTTAATCAAATGCAGACTGTTTTAAAAATAAACCTTGAAAAGCTTTCAGAGAAAAAAACCATGAATTTATTAGAAGATCTGGACAGCTGGGGAGGAAGAGCTTGTAATAACCTTTTTCTGTTTCACTTAACTTGCAGTGGAGCTTCAGCCCTGGCTCCTCGGGTGACCTCAGGCACCATGAAAAGCAGGCAGCAATTTTACTGCTTGACTGGCAGCAGCCCTGACAGATACCTGAGTGTGAGAGGGAAAGGGAAGGCACCCAGCCCCAAAGGGACAGGGGACAGGATGAGAGGGAATGTCCTTGAGCTCCGCCAGGGGAGATTTAGGCTGAACAATAGGAAAATTTTTTTCTATGATTCTATGATAGACACCAGCCCTACCCCTCAGTGACTCCATGGCTGAGTGGAGGTGAATATCCCAGAGGGAAAATGATGCCATGAGACATGAGCCTGGTCCTAGCCTGGCTTTGCACCACTTTTACATGGAGACACGAAATGATGCCCTTAGGGTTTCCATGGCACATGCCAGGCTTTAAACTCATCACTCAGGCTAGACACAAGGTGGGAGCAGCCACCAGCTCCAGCCACGGGCACAGCCCCAATAGGGACAAGAAATGGACTATGCCTTGCTCTGTGCTCCATGTCAAGTCCTTTCGGAATGTGATTTTGCTCATGGTGTTTCTTAGGATGGGAGCCAAGCAGAGCTGATTTGCTCAGCGCTCGCCTTCACACTGCCCCGGGAGGTAGCAGCACCGTCTGATGCTTGAGATGCAGCAAAAATTCTTCCACTGTTGAGGGCTCTTGAGAGCAGGCAGATGGAATTTTCTAACCCTGCTATTTCTAGATCAAACAAATGGTCTGCGAACCCAAACCTTCAAGCCTTCACACGCCAGACCAAGACTGCAGGAGCACTGCAGATGGTGTTATTCTTGTCCTGTAGCTGGAGAAACTGAGGCAGGGAGCAGAGAAACAGTTCACTCCAGGTTGGGCAATAAGCCAGAAGAAGAGATGGGGAAGTTCTCCTCTCTGCCCTCAGCTTACACGGCAAAGAAGAACAGCCCTCAAAGCTGCTAGGACCAAAATCTACCTGAAAGGAGGTTGTGGAGAGGAGGGAGCTGGGCTCTTCTCCCAAGTGACAGGGAACAGGACAAGAGGGAATGGCCTCAAGCTCCACCAGGGGAGATTCAGGCTCGACATAAGGAAAAAATTCTTCACTGAGAGGGTCATTAGGCAATGGAATAGTCTGCCCAGGGAGGTGGTTGACTCGCCTTCCCTGGAGGGGTGTTTAAGGTGCGGGTGTAGTGAAGTACTGAGGGGCATGGTTTAGAGATTGGTGGGAATGGTTGGACTCGATGATCTGCTGGGTCTCTTCCAACCTGGTGATTCTATGATTCTATGGGCAGGGACACCTTCTTCTGGATCAGGTTGCCCAAAGCCTCATTCAACCCGGTCTTGAAATATCACTGAGTGCAGCATTGGACGTTTATTTACAGCTATGATTTTTTCTTTCTTTTCTTCCTGCAGGTCATAACTGAGTAGCCCTTATGACCAACATGAGCTGGAGCTTTCTAACCCGCCTGCTAGAAGAGATTCATAATCACTCCACCTTCGTGGGGAAGGTCTGGCTCACTGTGCTCATTGTCTTCCGCATCGTCCTGACAGCGGTGGGAGGGGAGTCCATCTACTCCGATGAGCAGAGCAAGTTCACCTGTAACACCAAGCAGCCTGGCTGTGACAACGTTTGCTACGATGCCTTCGCGCCGCTGTCACACGTCAGGTTCTGGGTCTTCCAGATCATCATGATATCCACCCCTTCGGTCATGTACCTGGGCTATGCCATCCACAGGATCGCCCGGTCAGCGGAGGAGGAGAAGAAGTTCAAGGGATTCAAGAAAAAGAAGCAGTTTGCTTTGAACTGGCAGGCAGTGCGCAACATGGAGGACGCGATGGAGGCCGATGAAGAGGAGCCCATGATCTCTGACGACACGGCAGAACACGAGAAAGCCAAAGCCAAGCCCAAGAGCAAAGAGCCACAAAAGCACGACGGGAGGAGGCGCATCCAGCAAGAAGGACTGATGAAAATCTATGTCTTCCAGCTTCTTACCAGAGCTTCCTTTGAAGTTTGTTTCTTGATAGGGCAATATTTACTCTACGGTTTTGAGGTAGAAGCCTATTATGTCTGCAACAGACTCCCTTGCCCTCACACTGTGGACTGCTTTGTGTCCCGGCCAACAGAGAAGACCATCTTTCTCCTGGTGATGTATGTCGTGAGCTGTCTGTGCTTATTGCTGAACATGTGTGAGATGTTTCACCTGGGCTTTGGGACCATCCGAGATGCTATTCGCAACCGGAAAATCAACAGCTTTAGGCAGCCTCCCTACAACTACGCCTACCCAAAGAACATCTCCTGCCCTCCCGAGTACAACCTGGTAGTGAAATCGGAGAAGTCCACCAAGATCCCCAACAGCCTGATGGCTCACGAGCAGAACTTGGCTAACGTGGCTCAGGAGCAGCAGTGCACCAGCCCCGATGAGAACCTCCCAGCAGACTTGTCCACCCTTCACAAACACTTGCGAGTGGCCCAGGAGCAGTTAGATATAGCATTTCAGAGCTACAGCAGCACCCAGGGCAACACACAACCTTCTCGAACCAGCAGTCCTGCCTCGGGTGGCACAGTGGTAGAGCAGAACAGGGCCAACACTGCCCAGGAGAAACAAGGTGCTAAACCCAAGGCCTGCTTGGAGAAAGGGAGCTCAAGCAGTAAGGATGGAAAGACATCTGTATGGATCTAGCTTCGTCTAAAAGGAGAGAGGGCAGCGTCAGTGGGGTTTTTATTTTGGTTTGTTTCTGGTTCTTGTTATTGTCTTGTGTTTGTTCCACAGGGCACAGGGATAATTTTTATATGGGATTCAAGATTAAAAAAAACAATTAGTCTTCCAGTACATTAACAAAAGACATTTCTACCCTGTTTCCAACATGTTCTCCAGATGGGAACCTCCAGTGAGCAACAGCAAACCCTCACATCTCCCATCCTTTTGGTCACCACCGAAGGCCCCGACAGAGACTGGACAACACACCATGATGGGAAGCGGAGCTGCTGGTGGCTCAGGAGAGAAGTCAGGCAGAAAGCAAGCAGCTCCCCTCCTGCATGGTGAGGCTACAGCGCTGTAGATCATACAGTGTTTCATTACTAAATCTACTTAAACAAAATTAATTTCTGATCCCTTGATGAGAAAACAACTGACATATTGCAGAAACCTTCATGACACGCTGACTGCTGATGTCTTGCCTGAATTGTCAGATGCTCCAGCAGGCGTTGCTGGGAATGAAGGCATCGTTCGATGCTGCGAGCCACGAGCTGGCACCCACATCAGGTTATCAGGCAGAAACACGGTGACTGTCTTTACCCAGGGAGACCTCAAAGCACAGCACAGTGCTGAAGGTTTTCGTCTTTTATTCCTCTGCGTCGAAGCCAAAAGCAAATACGATCAAACACTACTCAGCTGGAGCAAGCAGTGACATTGTGTCGTACTGGTGCCTGTGTAGCGCTTGCTACAGATGTGATGGGACTCGGTGCGGTTCCAGTGTTTTTAACCAACTGCTGCTTCACATCATCAGAAAGTGCCTTTATGCAACCAGGAAAACAAAATCATAAAGGATTTAGACTTCTTAATTGCTGATTATTAGTAGAGATTGGAAGATCAGTGTTGGCAAATTTGTTTTTCTGTTTGATCAAACCCTTATAAATAGTGGCAGGTGGCAGATCTATGCATAGTGCGTATATGGTGTGTGTGTGTGTACGTGTACATATATATACAGACACATATGAACATGTGTGCGTGAATATAGACATAGAAAGAGATATATAAATGTAATATCAACCCTCTGGTAATTTTACAGCCTTCCCTGGGAAAACCCTTCTGGCCCAGGACTATGACTGATCTCATCCTGGAAAGTCTTTGGGCTTCTAGACTCCAGCCTCCTCTGGGGACCCGGCAGGTTTCACACACTTGCTGAAGGAGCTTAGCAGAAGATCTGGCTTCAGTGGGGCAGGACCAGGACAGTAGCAGGAAGCTTTTCACTAGTTTTTGGGGAACTTTTTTGAGTTTGCTTTGGTTGTAGGGTGGTTTTCATGCAGCTACAGGAGTTTGAGGGCACATGAAAACCAAGCTTCTGAGCTCCAAGGCTCCTGCTAATGCTGAGGACATACTTTGACAGGGTGGTTTCATTGCATGTCTCTTGCACAGATGAGGAACTGTTGCTTTGTCTCCTCCAGTAACACTAAATAGAAAGAAAACCTCGTCACCAGGAGCAGAGGGAGCATCTCCTGCTGAATGATAGAGACTGAAACCAGCCACTGCCCTGCTCTGCCATGTCTCATGGCAGGTCTTACCCTGAGATGATGCTGAGATGCCTGTAGCTTGGCAGATGCTCTCACAATGTCCCAGGAGTCCAACAGTTGATTCACCACTGGAGGACTCAAAAAGGCAAAGACTTCAAGATCAAACCTAACACAAAAGAAGTAAACCCTTACCAAACACAGCACCATTCCTGTGCCAAGCTGTTCCCTGATGGCCATGCCAGCCACCCAAACTCACATGCAGGTCCCTGTGCCTTGGATCTATGTGAGTTCTATGCCCTTGAGATCAGTCTCTGAAAGCCTCGAGTTGTTTCCCAGGTGGCCAAGCTCTTTGGCCTTCAGATTCTGGGAACCTTGATGGAGCTGTGCCATGCCATTAGAAAACAGTGCTGATAACAAAAAATATAGGTTAAAAAAGAAAGCAAAGAAACATCCTATGAGTTATCCAGCTGCAAATATTCAGTATGGTTTTGTGTAACAGTCTAGCAAACACTTTCAAATTTGTTCCCGGTCCAGCTGAAGGCATTGGTAAAGTGCCTGGAGTGCTGCCTGCTCTCACTGCTAGAGATCTTCCCCTTGAAAATGAACAACTGCATCCAGGAGGAGATCACTGCATCCCCCCCAGCAGCAATGGTCAGTAGCAACACACATTTGTCACATGGAGGAATGGCCTTTCTGCTGTGGCTTTTGCATGAAAGGTTCAGAAAGTTCACACCGTGGTAGTGAGGAGACAAACATATCCAACTGTGCTGTTGGTCCTTGTCTTGAGTGTGGGAATGTGCTCTCCTCCTGCACCAGGAAATGCAGGAAAGGCTCTTTGCTGATGGTGCTGCTACCATGAACATGAATGCATGCAAGTCCACAGCCCAGGGCTCCTGGGGAAGAGAGCAGAGAAGCTGCTGGGTGGAAATTTGTTCCCTAGTAATTACAGCTGTCCGGGGTATAAGCTTGTCCTCCACATCAATGTGACTTCTCATTTATCACCAACCCCGTGTCCCACGGAAATCAGAGTGTATTTAAAGTCATGATCCCAAGGGAGGGATGGAAATTATGAGAAGAGCAATGGTTGGATGCTTCTAGGGCTTTTCTGATTCCTTTGAGATGAGCAACAATATTACAGCCCCAGATAAACTTGCTCTTCCCACGCAATGCCAGAAGGGACTGTGCTGGGCAGGACTCTGGATTTGGGATCTCCCCTGATGGTACCAGTGACTCTTCCCTCAGCCCAAGTCACAACTTGAGCATTTCCTGATGACTCAGACCAGCCCCTCAGCTCCTGACGACCAGCAGACTCACTTGCAAGTCACTAAATGCAGGAATGGGCATCTGCCTCCCTTGCTCTTGTTTCCAGAAACCATCCTGGCAAACGTCTCACTGTGGGAAAAGCAGGGGGCAGATTTTAAGGCAAAACCCCCAGAAGCTGATCACAGGGACCTGACTGACTCATTAAACCTATTTAATACAGTAGGGCTATACCCTGTTCTCCAAAAATATATCTGGTCAGTGACTGATGGGAGTAGATCCCAGAACTCCACAGTCACAGGTTCAGATATACTTAAAGCAACAGGGCTGGAGAGGACCATGGACCATCAAATGTCTCCTTAGTGACTAACACAAACCTCCCTCACTGCAACCCCTGGCATCTCCTCTCCTCAGTAGACATGGAGACCATCTCATGCCTTTAGTGTCTGAAGAAGTTTCTGGGTGTTTGAAGACTGCTCTCATCTCCCTTAAGCCTGCTCTAAGTTAAACAACTCCTGTCTCAACAACCTTTCTCCAAGGGCTGTTTTTTCATCATGGTTTTCCTTAATGTCTTTGAGCTACCATCAGCTATTCCACACCTCCCCAGGGGTGTGGAAGTTCTGGTCCTTGGGCTACCTTCCCACTCTTCTCCTCCACCTGTCACCCTGGTCTTTCCCAAAATCCGATCTTCTGCAGGCATCGGGATTGCTCCCCTCTTCAGATACGTGCTCGTATCTTCCTGCACTTCTTCAAACTGCCTTTTTATTTTCACACCACAGACCATCAAGGGGGTTCTGAATGATCTGTTGGTCCTGCAGCAGATATGTAGCCTCCTCCCGGCTGGTGTCACCATCACATTTAATACGCACACACTGTTTTCCATAGCGAGAGCCAATAATTGCAATATTGATGAGTACTACAGCCAGGGCAGACTCTTGGGCAATCAATACAATCTCCTCGTTGGGCAGCGAGGCAGGGTAACCACTCTCTCAGCCGTTCTTGGAGCCAACTCATCTGTCGGGCTCGAAACTCTTCCTTGCTTAAATTCGTTGTGAATTGGAACTGATCTTGCTTTCTCGTGTTTTCCAAGTGTTTTAACAGGGACAGAAGCACAAAGGCACATTGCCAGCAGGACTGCTCTGGTGTTGTGAGCTGCCTGGGAGAGACACAGAGCAGCCTGAAAAGTCCCAACCAGCCTGGAGGACACCACTAACTCCTCCAGCCCTGGGAAGTAGAGACCTCAGTTCTCCTAGATGCCACCTGAGCTGCACACAAGAGCCATCATGAGTCAGATGCTCCTAGAAATATAGAAGATTGTTTTTATTACGTCTGTGGAGTTGCTCACTTCCCCCCCTTCCTCCTCCACTCCTTGGTCTCTAAAGCCTTTAGGATATTGTATCTTTCCATTGAGTCACTGCCACAAAGGCAACCAACATAGATTACTATTTCTGAAGGAATGAGTCCTTTCAGGGCAGGAGCATATTTATGGTGTCAGTTTGGGAAAGAAAAGGATAGGGAGGCAATATAAGCGGAACCACAAGCAAAATCCCCATCACAAATGTTTCAAACTAAACTGGTGGCTTGAGGGATTTCCATTAGATGACAGACAGTTCTGGCCACGGAAGAAATGCCACTAGTGTAGGTAAAGCTTTACTTTTTCTTATACAGGTTAGCAGTTTCGTTCACACACAAGACGGGTTTAGCTTTGCAGCTGAACTAATCGTAAAAGTTGACTCTCCAGCTAAACTTGGTCGGATAAAGTGCCCACACTTATATTTCTATTCTTACCATTCAGGGTCAGGAATGTCCCGCATAAAAGCCAGATTACCTTCTTGCTTGCATTGCATTCCACTGGGAAATACTTGAACTTAACTCAAGGCCATAACAAATCTGTGCTGTTACAGAGTTTCTGGGATTGTTATTTTTTTTTTTTTTGTGTTGCTCATTTTTTATGTACTAACTGTATTTGTACTAGAAATTTTTTTTTTGAGTATGAGGTCAAATCCATAAGTATTTTTCAGTGTAAATGTCACGTCTGGACTGTAGTTAGAATATTAAACACTGGTCAAAAGAGAAAGATACGTCAGTCCAACTCTTCAACTGGCTATTCCACATCCATTACTAATAAAACAGAATAAAACTTACATTTTGTTACAGTATGTAAAGCGTGTGATGTTTCCGTGAGAAAGGCAACGAGCGCTGATGACAAGAAATTCTTCTCAATCTATTATTTGCCTGGTTTAGCCATAGGAGAGCTCTGTTTTCCCAGATATGGCTATAAAACACTGCAAAATATTTTTGCCTTAAGAAGCAGTTGACCTTCTAGTTGTTTAGGATGTGTTGTCTCCCTGATGAATCATTGCCTACAATTCCTTAAGGCACAAAGCTGAGACTGCTTAGGAAATCCTGTCCTTTCGAAAGCAAGAAAACTTTGCAGAGTCTGGGAGAAACTGGTGATTCAAGTGAGCAAACGATGGGAAAGCACTTGTGAATGTTTGCCTTTCTGACTGTCCTCAGTCTTTACTCCTCCCATGAAACGACAGGCACATTTGCTCACAACCATTCTGAAAAGACATGAGGAAACAAATTCTGGACAGAAACGTACATTTTTTTCTGTTTCTCTAGCATTTGTGGTATCTTTGCAATAGCTCTGGCATGAACAGGACCAGCTCTCACCAAAAGGCAGAGAAAGACATGATCATCTAACAAGTCCAAAAGGAAGGTCCACACTCATGGAATCATGGAATGGTTTGGGTTGGAAGGGACCTTAAAGATTATCTAATTCTAGCCCTCATGTCATAGGCAGGGACACCTCTCACTAGATGAGGCTGTTCAAGGCTCCATCCAACCTGGCCTTGAACACCTCCAGGGATGGGGCAGCCACAGCTTTCCTGGGCAACCTGTGCCAGTGTCTCACCTCTCTCATGGTGAAGAAATTCTTCCTTAGGTCAAGGCTAAATCTGCCCCTGTCCAGTTTATACCCATTGCCCCTTGTCCTATCACTGCAAGCCTTTGTGAACAGGTCCTCGACAGCTTTCTTGTAACCCCCTTCAGGTACTGGAAGGTTGCTATAAGATCTCCTTGGAGCCTTCTCTTCTCCAGGTTGAACAACCCAAACTCTCTCAGTCTGTCCTCGTGCTCCATCCCTCTGACCATCTTTGTAGCCTCCTCTCGACCTGTTCCAACAGTTCCATATCCTTCTTATGTCAAGAATTCCAGAACTAGACACAGTGCTCCAGATGAGATAGTTAGAGGTGCTTTAAGTCACATAGAATCATAGAATGGTTTGGGATAGAAAGGACTTTAAAGATCATAGAATCATAGAATCATAGAACAACCAGGTTGGAAGGGACCCATCGGATCATCTAGTCCAACCATTCCTATCAAATACTAAACCAATTCCCTCAAGACCTCATCCAGCCGTGCCTTAAACACCTCCAGGGAAGGTGAATCAATCACCTCCCTGGGCAGCCTATTCCAATGCCCAATGACCCTCTGTGTGAAAAACTTCCTCCTAATGTCATGCAGTTCCAACCCCCACTGCCATAAGCAGGGACACCTCCCACTAGATCCAGTTGCTCAATGCCTCATCCAACCTAGTCTTGAACACCTGCAGCCATGGGGCAGCCACGACTTCTCTGGGCAGCCTGTACCAGCACTTCACTATCCTCATTGTAAAAAAAATTCTTCCTGATATCTCACCTAAATCTTTTTCAGCTTAAAACCATTCCCTCTCATCCTATCCCTGCACTCCTTGATAAAGAGTCCCTCCCCAGTTTTCCTGTAGGCCCTCTTTAAGTTCTGGATTTGAGGTCACTGTGCCCCAGCCCAGGGACAGCTATGTCCTGCCCTAGTGGTCTGGGCAACCAGCATGAGCAGGGAGTGAGTGAGTGAGGAGCAGCTTCATCCCTTGCCCCCAGATCACCTCCAAATCCCTTCTGCTTGAGAGCATGGTGTCCAGAGAGGGAGGATAGAGCCAGAGGGCACTGCAGCGCCTGAGCCTAATGCTCAGTAGAAGGAGGAATGGCAAAAGCAGCCTCCATCCACCTTTATTTTGAGAGCACACAGAGGAACTCCAAACAAGCTCTTTAGAAAGCCAGGCTTAAAATAGCAGTGACTTTCCAACATCCCATTCTCTCTGGGATCACAAGACCCATCTTTTTCATTAGCTGCCCCATGCTGCAGACGATACTCCTGTCAACAGCATCTTTCTAGCTCCTAATCACTCCCCTTAAGGAAATGCTAATAACAGCTTTACTGTCATTTCAGCCCCACTAGCACAGCACAGACTCACTCCTTGCAAACTCAGCTGCCGCTTTGCTTTATTATTGCATCCAGCCTGTTCTCCTTGCAGTTTCCCCCCTATCTTCACTGGTCTTTGCATTGCTCAGCCCAGCCACAATCTGTGTTTTCCTCTCCGAGGCTGCGGGATGTTGTCTCCATGCCAGAAGTGCTGCTATGGTTTACCACAGCCTCGTGTCCTGCCTGCTGGCGACTGACCTCCCGGAGCACAGCTTGGGGAGTATTTAATGTGCAGGGCTAGGGATGAATAATTACAGCTCACGTGGGTTTGTGGATGGGAGTTCGTGCTTAGTACTCTGAGAAAAAAGCTGGAGCAAAAGAGTTTATTATACTAGCATTAACCCGCAGGACTGGCTGTAGAGACAGCAGTTATCCCCACTGTATGCTAGTGCAGCTGACTTATGGATGAATAAATACCAAGCATGAGCCCTCATGGGTGGGAGCCACAGGCTATCCTGCTGCTGCGGCAACCAACAAGCCCTGGACGTGGCTGGAGTTTGAGCATTAGGAGAGCAGAGAGCAGAAAACTGATGGAGCAAGAGGCTGCCAGCAGTTTATGCAACTGCCCAGGGACTGGTGAGGAACAGAGCAATTCCCTGTCCTTTTTCGCCATTTTCTTTGTTGTGAGAGGGGTTTCTGAGTTGTCCCAACACACCTGTCTGGATGAGAGATGTTCTATCAGGGGAGAGATATCATGGGATGTCCCCATTGGGACAGAGCTTAGCTGCGGACATGGCTTCTGGCCCTGCCATCCTGTAGCTGCCAGCTCTCCTTCTAGAAACACAGCTAGAAATGACAAAGCTGGTGAGGAATGGTTCATCAGGCTGCCACTGATGCAGAATCATGAATACGAGGGAGCTGCAGCTCCATCGTCATCCCAGCATGACGTGGAAAGCCTTCAGTAAACAGGAGAGACTGATCCCTCTCTGCATGGATCTGTTTCCCGCAGGACCAGCTGGAGTCCATGGAAAGAAGAGGCATTTTTTAAGTGCAGCTGGTGTGAGTCAGTTTACACAGAGGCTTTAGGGAGAAACAAAGCATCCTGAAAGTTTTTTTTCATCTCCATCATGTACAGAGGAGTCCAGACCACTGGGGTGCAGATGTCCACATCTGGGTAGAGGAATTCCATGTAGGAGAGGGCTGTTTTCCCAGTACAACTTTAGATGTTTTACACTAGAGTCTCTGGGAGAAGTTAACTGAGCATCACGGATAATGTGCTTTCCAAAATTCCCCTTGCCTTGGTCAACCTCACTCAGTCCTAGGGCACTTTGTTGCTCCTTAACTGCCTTCAAAGCATAGAAACAAAGAGGAGAACTGAGGACACAGTCTCTTTTTATCATACTTTCTTTTCTGCTCAGTTGCTGAGCTGAGACTGTGGCTTCAGAGAGTGGGGAGGAGAGGATCTGTGACCGTATCTGGAAGCTTTAAACGCAGCAGACAAGTCTATATAATACCACGTTTGCTGCTTGAAGCATAGCAGGACAGATGCAACCTCTGCTCCTAATGTGGATACCAGCAAGGAAAATGACATTACTCAGTCCCACAGCATTAATCCTACGGGAGACTCAGCCAAGTGCAATGTTGCTCTCACAAGCAAAGGCAGAAGGATTTGATTCTGCTGGAGACGGGTCCTGCTGTGTGAGGGGGCTTTAAAGTTCCTGTAACTTCACCTAAACAGCAATGAGTGATGGATGTGGAGGATAGGGGAGAATCTGACCAACGAACAAGACCCAATATCTGCCACATTAATCTCAGGGAAAGCTCTGGGAATCATCCTGTCCCTTTGACGATGCTTCAGGTCCTCTGCTTTTAATTAAGATAGACACACACTCAGTGAGGGCTGGCACAAACCTCCCTTAGACTCACAGTGTTGCAGGTCTTGACTGCACTATGGGTTTCCTCAAACCGTTCCCTGAGCTCATATAATGCACTGAACTGGCAGAGCTGTATTTTCTGACCACTGAAATGCTTAAATTCCACTTTACTACTTTATAATTCTGTCTAAAAGAAAAGAAAACCTAGGAAAAAGTGAATAAAAGGTGTAGGAAGTAGGGAAAAAAAGAAGCTCAAAGTGGCTTCCTGGTTTTTTTCCTCTTGTCACTTTTCTTTCCATTGCCACCCTTTCAAATTTGCTCTGTGGGGCTCTGTAAAATGTGTGTGATGGTTAGGAGGCAGCACAGGATGCACTGAGAGAGATGGTAAAAGGCTGTTCATGGGACAGACACCACTTGTTCACGTGTCTTCGTAGGTGCAGCAGGGATGCAGCGCTGAGCAAAGAAGAGCCAAAGCTCCATCCAGATGTGGCTCTGCAGCCCTTGTTGGACCCTGGAGTCTCAGCCGCACTGTGCTTCCATATATGAGCCCTTCTCCTGCGTCTCTAATAAGCAAAATGTAGCTCCAGCTCTTGGCATATTCCCACTTCTAGGGAGAGGGAAAGAAAATCACACAAAGAACATCAGTTTTCAGCATCTTCAGCCCTGATTTAACGGAACGTGGGTTTCCATAGCCCCATTCCCTACATGCAGCACAAGCCAGCAGCCAGGCAAAGTGCGTTTGTATGTCAAGGTCACCTCGATTCACATCCGCCGCCTGTTTTTATTTCTCCACCTGCTCTGCCTCTGCAGCTGCCTGAGCCCCGAGCAGGGCCAGTGCTGAATTTGAAGGCAAACATGCTGCATCCCCTGCCACCACCGGCAGCGGCTCCGTCCCCCTGGCACACAGGGATATGTGACAAGGTTATCGCTGCTGGGGCACGCGGGGAAAGCCTGGCCCTGCCTAAGGGCTGGCTGGCTGAATGTGACGTCTGCTCCCTTCACATTTGCAGCTCCTGAAAAACAAGCACCTTCACTGAGGGTTTTGGGTTCGGCTGGGTTTGCGCTGGGGCTCAGCACTGATGCTGCTGGTCTCAGGGAACACCAATGGGTTCGTTTTGGAGCGGCTGAGCTCCCTCCTTGCACATCTGCCAGTGCTGGCAGACAGCAAGGGGCAGAATGGCCTTAAACTGGCTTGTAACAACCCCAGAGAAGCGATCACAAATGACAGGCATGACTCACAGCCATTTCTGGAGCTGTGGGACCAATTCCAGCTTAACAAGCTGAGAGCTAAACCTGGGGCAACCCGGTCCCTTCAGAATCCACTTCCAACAGTGCTAATGAACATTGAAGAGGCAAGAAAACGACACCTTCAGCTCCATACTTAACATAGAGATTTTAGTTCTGTGCAGTGTTGCTTAGTACAAATTGCCACTGCCTTACCATAGAATCATAGAATCACTAAGACTGGAAAAGACTTCTAAGATCAAACCCAACTGTCAGCCCAAAATCACCATGGCTACTAAGCCATATCCTGAAGCGTCACATCTACATGTTTTTTGAACACCTCCAGGGAAAGTGACTCCCTGGGCAGACTGTTCCAGGGCTTCATCACCCTTTCAGTAAAGGAATTTTTTTACTAAAACATAATCTAATCCTCCATTGGTGTAATTTGAGGCCATTTCTCTCTTCCTATTACTTATTCTTTGCAAGAAGAGACTGGTACCCACTTTGATACAACCTCCTTTCAGGAAACTGTAGAGAGCAATCAGTTCCCGCCTCAGTCTCCTTCACTTCAGATAAAACAGGTCCAGGTCCCTCAGCTGTTACTCATAAGACTTGTGCTCAGGATCTTTCATCATCCTCATTGTGCTGCCCTGTACACACACCAGCCCCTCAATGTCTTTCTTGTACTAAGGGCCCCAAAACTGAACACAGGATTCAAGGTGCACTCTTACCGAGTTCAGGAGCATGATCCCTTCCCTATTCTTGCTGGCCACACCATGGCTGATCCAAGCCAGGATGCTCTTGGCTGCCTTGGCCACCTGGGCCACTGCTGGATCATGTTCAGCTGCTCTCAACCACCACCCGGAAGTCCTTTTACACCACATAAACTTCAAGCCACTCTTCCCCAAGCCTGGAGCGTGCATGGGATTGTTGTGACCCAAGTGCAGAAACCAGCACTTGGCCTTGTTAAGTCTGTGCTATAAAATGCAATTGTTTATTCTGAAATGGAGATACTGAGTTTTTTTCCAGGAGTGTTGGAAGAGGATGAGGGCAGCTGATAGGTGCTACAGAAACAGAAGTAACGGAGCATTAAAGTAGAGTGGAAAACAAGAGCCTTTGGAGCAGCAATTTTCCAGTGTGTGAGCCAAACCAGTACTGGAGGAGAATAGGTATGGACCCTGCCTGCCTGTGCATTCCAGGGGATTAAAGGCTCAGTGGGGATCTGGAGCTGTTGAGCCTGGAGAAAAGGAAGCTGAAGGGAGACCTTATCATTGTCCACAACTGCCTGAAAGGAATTTGCAGTGAGGTGGGCGCTCCAAAGCAGTGAGTGTTAGACGAGAGGAAATGGCCTCAAGTTGCACCAGGACAGGTTTAGATTGTATATTAGTGAAAATTTCTTTACTGAAGCAGTTCTCAGGTACTGGCAGAGGCGGCTCAGGAATATGGTTTAGTAGTGGACAGAAATGGTTGGAGCTTGAGGCTATTCCCTCTTGTCCAGTCCCATCACTTGGGAGAAGAGCCCAGCTCCCTCCTCTCTGCAACCTCCTTTCAGGTAGTTGGAGAGAGTAATGAGGTCTCCTCTCAGCCTCCTCTTCTCCAGGCTAAACACCCCCAGCTCTCTCAGATGCTCCTCATAGAGCCTGTTCTCCAGCCCCTTCACCAGCTTCATTGCTCATCAGAGAAGAGGAGGCTGAGGGGAGACCTTGTTGCTCTCTACAACTACCTGAAAGGAGGTTGTGTAGAGGAGGGAGCTGGGCTCTTCTCCCAAGGGACAGGGGACAGGTCAAGAAGGAATGGCCTCAAGTTCCACCAGGGGAGGTTTAGGCTAGAGATTAGAAGGAAGTTTTTCACACAGAGGGTCATTGGGCACTGGAACAGGCTGCCCAAGTTGGTGGTTGATTCACCTTCCCTGGAGGTGTTTAAGGCACGGGTGGATGAGGTCGTGAGGGACATGGTTTAGCGTTTGATAGGAATGGCTGGACTCGGTGACCCGATGGGTCTCTTCCAACCTGGTTGTTCTATGATTCCATGATTCTAACTCGACTATAATTGACCGCTTTGATCTGTGGTCTAAACAGAAGTCAAAGTTGATTTGAATGATCTCTGAGGTGCCTTGGAACCCAAGCCACTCCTCGCTTCTGTTATTCTGTGATTCTTCTTCCCTGCGGCCCATACTCTCCCCGTTCAATGCAGCATCCCGTCCGCCTGCCCCGCCCTGCCCTCCCCTCCCGGCCGAGAGCTCCCGGGGCCCAGGGGCGGGATGGGGCGGGGCTGGCAGGGCGCCCTCCCGGCCGGCAGGCGGCGCCGTCGGCTCGTCCAGGCGCAGGATGGCGGCGGCGGCGGCGCTGGGGGCGGCCCCGACCCCCCTGCTGGCTCTGCGGCGGCGGCTGTGGCGGGGCGGGGGGGGAGCGGCCGCCGCCTGCTTCGCGCCGGGCCGGGCGCTGCTGGAGGTGCGAGGGGCCGAGGCGGCGCCGCTGCTGCAGGGGCTCCTCACCAATGACGTCACGCGCCTGCTGCCGGCGGCGGGGGGGGACGCAGCCACC
>JAUMJK010000917.1:0-49785 GCA_033558105.1 Coccyzus lansbergi
CCTCTCCCCTCCCCTCACCTCCCCTCGTCTACCCTCTCCTCTCTCCCCTCCTCTCCCCTCACCTCCTCTACTCTCCCCTCCTCTCCCCTCCCGTCTCGTCCTCTCCCCTCCCCTCTCCTCCTCTCTCCCTTCCCTCCCCTCATCTCCACTTCTCTCCCCTCATCTAACCCTCCCGTCTCGTCCTCTCCCCTCCCCTCTCCTCCTCTCCCCTTCCCTCCCCTCATCTCCACTTCTCTCCCCTCATCTAACCCTCATCTCCCCTCATCTCCCCTCCTCTCCCCTCCTCTTCCCTCCTCTCCCCTCACCTCCGCTCCCCCTCCTCTCCCCTCCCATCCCCTCCTCTCCCCTAGCCTCCGCTCCTCTCCTCTCCCATACCCTCCCCTCCCCTTCCCTACTGTCCCTTCCTCTCCCCTCCTCCCCCTCCCGTCTACTCCCTTTCCTCTCCTCCCCTCCCCTCCTCTCCCCTCCCCTTCTCACCCCTCCTCTCTCCCTCCTCTCCTCTCATCTCCTCTCCTCCCCTCCCCTCCACACCCCGCCTCTCCCCTCCTCATCTTGCCAACCCTCCCGTCCCCTCCCTTCCCCTCCCCTTCCCTGCCCTTCTCTGCTCTCCGCTCCCCTCACCTCCCCAACCATCCCCTATCCTCCTGTCCCCTCCCCTCACCTCATCTCCCCTCCTCTCGGCTCCCTTCCCTCCCCACCCGTCCCCTCCTCTCCCCTCCTCCCCTCCTCTCCCCTCCTTCCCTCCCCTCCCCTCCTCTCCCCTCCGTTCCCCTCCCCTGCCTTCCCCTCACCTCCCCTACCCTTCTCTGCCCTCCCCTCCCCTCACCTCCCCAACCCTCCGTTCTCCTCCGCTCTACCCTCCCCTCCCCTCCTCTCGACTCCCCTCCCCCTACTTTCCCCTCCTCTCCCCTCCTCCCTCCTCCTCCCTTCCCCTCCCCTTCCCCTCCTCTCCTCCCCTCCCCTCGCCTCCACTCCCCTCCACTCCCCTCGTTTCCTGCCTACTTATGCTCCAACCCTGCAGGTTATGCTCAAACCCTGCACCCCAAGGGTCCAAGTCTGCACCCTGAGGTCCCAAGCATGCATCCTGAGGCTTCAAGCCTGCACCCTGAGGCCCCAACCCTGCATCCTGAGGCTTCAAGCCTGCACGCTGAGGCCCCAACCCTGCACCCCTAGGCTCCAATGCTGCTCCTGAGGTTCCAACACTGCACCCTGAGGCTCCAATCACCCTGCACCCCGAGACCATAACCCTGCACCCCCGTGACTCTAACCCTGCATGCTTATGCTCCAACCCTGCACCCCAAGGCTCCAAGCATGCACCCTGAGTCCCAAACCCAGCATCCTGAGGCTTCAATCCTGCACCCTGAGGTCCCAACCCTATACCCTGAGGCCCCAGCCCTGCACCCTGAGGCTTCAAGCCTGCACACTGAGGCCCCAACCCTGCATCATGAGGCCCCAACCCCTGAACCCTGAGGCCCCAACCCTGAACCCTGAGGCCCCAACCCTGCACCCTGAGGCTCCAAGCCTGCACTCTGAGGCTCCAACCCAGCAGCCTGAGGCCCCAAGTCTGCACCCCGAGGCTCCAACCCTGCGTCCTGAGGCTTCAAGGCCTGCACCCTGAATCCCAAACCCTGCATCCTCAGCCCCCAACCCTGCATCCTGAGGCTTCAAGCCTGAATCCTGAATCCCAAACCCTGCACCCTGAGGCCCCAACCCTGCACCCTTAGGCTTCAAGCCTGCACCATGAGGCCCCAACCATGCACCCTGAGGCCCCAACCCTGCACTCTGAGCCCCAACCCTGCATCCTGAGGCCCGAACCCTGCACCCCTAGGCTCCAGTGCTGCTCCTGAGGTTCCAACACTGCACCCTGAGGCTCCAACCACCCTACGCCCCGAGACCCTAACCCTGCACCCCGAGACTCTAATCCTGCACACTTATGCTCCAACCCTGAACCCCGAGACTCTAGCCCTACCTGCTTATGCTCGAACTCTGCATGTTTATGCTCACACCCTACCTCCTCACCCCTCCCCTCCTCTCCCCTACCCCTCCTCTCCTCCCCTCCCATTCCCTCCCCTCCTCTCCCCTCCCCTCCTCCCCTCCCCTCCCCTCCTCTCCCATCCTCTCCCCTCTCCTCCCCTCGCCTCCCCTCGCCTCCCATCCCCTCTCCTCCTCACCCCTCCTCTCCACCCCTGACTTCCCTACCCCTCCTCTTCCCTCCCCTCCCTCCCTTCTCCCCCTCCTCCCCTCCACTCCCCTCTCTTCCCCTCCTCTCCCTTCCTCTCCTCTCCCCTTCCCTCCCCTCATCACCTATCCCTCTCCACTCCCCTCCTCTCCCTTCCCGTCCCCTCCCCTACCATCCCTTCCCCTCCCCTCCTCTCCCCTCATATCCCCTCACCTCCTCTCCTCTCCCCTCCCGTCCTCTACTCTCCCCTCGACTCCCCTGCACCCCCTCACTTCCCCTCCTCTCTCCTCCTCTCCTCGCCCTCCCTGACCTCCCCTCCTCTCCCCTACCCTACCCTACAAAACCCTCCCCTCCCCTCCCCTCCCCTCCTCCTGTCGTCTCCCCTCCCCTCCCTTCCCCCTAGTCTCTTCCCCTCCCCTCCTCTTCTCCCCTCTCCTCCCCTCCTCTCCCCTCCCCTCCCGTCCCCTCTTTTCTCCCCTCCTCTCCTCCTCTCACCTCCTCTCCCCAACCCTCTTCCCCTCCCCTCCCCTGCCTTCCCTACCATCTCATACCCTTCACTGCCCTCCCCTCCCTTCACCTCCCCAACCCCATCCTCCCCTCCCCAACCCTTCCTTCTCCTTCACTCTCCCCTACCCTCCCCTCCTCTCGACTCCCCTCCCCTCCCCTACTCTCCCCTCCTCCCCTCCCCTCCCCCTCCTCTCCTCCCCTCCCCTCACCTCCTGTTCCCTCCTCTCCCCTCCTTTCCTGCAAGCTTATGCTCCAACCCTACCTGCTTATGCTCCAACCCTACCAGCTTATGCTACAACCTTGCACCCCAAGGCTCCAAGCATGCCCCCTGAGGCCCCAGCCTTGCACCCTGAGGCTTCAAGCCTGCACCCTGAGGCCCCAGCCCTGCATCCTGAGACTTCAAGCCTGCACCCTAAATCCCAAACCCTGCACCCTGAGGCCCTAACCCTGCACCCTTAGGCTTCAAGCCTGCACTCTGAATCCCAAACCCTGCACCCTGAGGCCCTAACCCTGCACCCTTAGGCTTCAAGCCTGCACCCTGAATCCCAAACCCTGCACCCTGAGGCCCCAACCCTGCACCCCTAGGCTCCAATGCTGCTCCTGAGTTTCCAACACTGAACTCTGTGGCTCCAACCACCCTGCACCCCGAGACCCTAACTCTGCACCCCGAGACTCTAACCCTGTATGCTTATGATCCAACCCTGCACCCTGAGACACTAACCCTACCTGCTTATGCTCCAACCCTGCATGCTTGTGCTCCAACCCTACCTCCTCTCCCCTCCCCTCCCCTCCCCTCCTCTCCCCTCCACTCCCCTCCTCTCCTCCTCTCCCCTCCCTTCCCCTTCCCTCCCCTCCCCTCCCTTCCTCTCCCAACCTCTCCTCCCCTCCCCTCCCTCGACTCCCCTCCCCTCCCCTCGCCTCTTCTCCCGTCCTCTACTCTCCTCTCCTCCCCACCCCTCCTATCGACTCCCCTCCTCAACTCCCCTCCCACTCCTCTCCTCCTCTCCCCTCCTCTCCTCCTCTCCCCTCCTTTCCCCTTCCCTCCTCTCCCCTCATCTCACGTCCTCTCCTCTCCTCCCCTCTCCTCCCCTCCCCTCCCCTCCACTCGACTCCCCTCCCCTCCTGTCCTCCCCTCCCCTCCCTCCCCTCCTCTCCCCTCCTCTCCTCCGCTCTCCTCCCCACCCCTCCTCTCGACTCCCTTCCCTCCCGTCCCCTCCTCTCCTCCCCTCCTCTCCCCTCCCCTCCTCCCCTCTCCCCTCCCCTCCACTCCTCTCCCTCCCTTCCCCTCCCCTCCTCTCCCCTCGTCTCCCCTCCTCTAACTTACCCTCCCTCCCATCGTCTCCTCTCCCGTCCCCTCCTCTACTCTCCCTCCTCTCCCCTCAACTCCCTCACCACCCCAACCCTCCCCTCTCTTCCTCTCCCCTCCCCTCGACTCCTCTCCCCTCCTCTAGACTCCCCTGCCCTCCCGCCCCCTACGCTCCCCTCCTCTCCTCTCCCCTCCTCCCCTCCCCACCTCCTCTCCTCCCCTCCCCCTTCTCTCCTCTCCCCTCCTCTCCTCCTCTCCCCTCCTCTCCTCCTCTCCCTCCTCTTCCTCTCCAACCATTCCCTCCCTTCCCCTCTCCTCCTCTGCCATCCCCTCCCCCTTCTCTGCCTTCCCCTCCCCTCCTATCCTCTCCTCTCCCTCCTCTCCACTCCTCCCCTCGCCTCCCCTGCCTCTCCTGCCTGCTTATGCTCCAACCCTACCTGCTTATGCTCCAACCCTGCACACCAAGGCTCCAAGCCTGCACCCTGAAGCTTCAATCCTGCACCCTGATGCCCCAACCCTTCATCCTGAGGCCCCAACCCTGCACCCTGAGGTTTCAAGCCTGTACCCTGAGGCCCCAGCCCTGCACCCTGAGGCTTCAACCCTGCACCCTGAGGCTTCAACCTGCACCCTAAGGCCCCAACCCTGCTCCCTGAAGCTTCAAGCCAGCACCCTGAGGCACCAGCCCTTCATCCTGAGACTTCAAGCCTGCATCCTGAGGTCCAAACCCTGCACCCTGAGGCTTCAAGCCTGCACCCAGAATCCCAAACCCTGCACCCTGAGGCCCCAACCCTGCACCCTGAGGCTTCAAGCCTGCACCCTGAGGCCCCAACCCTGCATCCTGAGACACTAACCCTACCTGCTTTTACTCCAACCCTGCATGCTTATGCTCCAGTCCTACCTCCTCTCCCCTCCCCCTCCCTCTCCTCACCTCCTGTCCCCTCCTAGCCCTTCCTCTCCCTCCTCTACTCCTCTCCTCTCCACTCCCCTCCCCTCCCCTTCCGTCCTCTCCTGCCCTCTCCTCCCCTCGTCCCAACTCCCCTCCCCTCCCCTCCTTTCCCCTCCTCTCCCCTCCCCTCCACTCACCTCGTGTCCTCTCGACTACCCTTCTCTCGACTACCCTTCTCTCCCCTCCCCTCCCCTCCCCTCCCCTCCGCTCCTATCGACTCCCATCCCCTCCCATCCTCTCCCTCCCCTCCCCTCCCACCCTCCTCTCTACCCTCCTCTCACCTCCCCTCCTCTCCCCTCCTCACCTCCCCCTTCTCCCCCCTCCTCCCCTCCCCTCCTCTCCCCTCCTCTCCTTTCCCCTCCCCTCCCATCCTCTCCCCTCCTCTCCCTTCCCGTACCCCTCCCCTCCAATCCTCTCCCTTCCCCTCCCCTCTCCTCCTCTCCTCCTCCTCTCCTCTCCTCTCCTCTCCTCTCCTCCTCCGCTACTCTCCTCTCCGCTACTCTCCTCTCCTCCCTTCCCGCTACTCTCCTCCCCTCCTCTACGCTCTCCTCCCCTCCTCTCCCCAAACCTCCTCCCCCTCTCCCCTCCCCTCGTCTCTCCCCTACTCTCCTACTCTCCTCTCCCCAACCCTCTCTCCCCTCCCTTCCCCTCCCCTCCCCCTCCCCTGCCTTTCCCACCCCTCCCTACCCTTCTCTGCCCTGCCCTCCCCTCACCTCCCCAACCCTATCCTCCCTCCCAAACCCTCCCTTCTCCTACACTCTCCCCCTCCTCTCGAATCCCCTCCCCTCCCCTCCTCTCCCCCTCCTCTCCTCTCCCCTCCCCTCCCCTCCCCTCCCATCCCCTCTCCTCACCTCCTCTCCCCTCATTTCCTGCCTGCTTATGCTCCAACCCTACCTGCAGGCTACAAGCCTGCACCCTGAGTCCCAAACCCTGCATCCTGAGGCTTCAAGCCTGCACACTGAATCCCAAACCCTGCATCCTGAATCCCAAACCTTGCATCCTGAGGCCCCAACCCTGCACCCTGAGGCCCCAACCCTTCACCCAGAGGCCTCCACTCCTCTCCCCTCCCCTCCCCCTTCCCTCCCTCCCCTCCCCCTCCTCTCCCCATCCCCTCCTCTCCCCTCCCCTCCCTCCCTCCTCTCCCCTCCTCTCCTCTCCCCTCCTCTCCCCTCCCCCTCCTCTCCTCTCCCCTCAATTCCTCTCCTCTCCCCTCCCCTTCTCTACTCTCCCCTCCTCTCCCCTCCTCACTCCTCACTTCGACTTCTCTCCTCTCCTCTCCTCTCCTCTCCTCTCCTCTCCTCTCCTCTCCTCTCATCCTCTCCTCTCCTCTCCTCTCCTCTCCTCTCACATCCTCTCCTCTCACATCCTCTTCCCTCCTCTCACCCCTCCCCTCCCTCTCCTCCCCTCCCCTCGCCTCCCCTCCCCTCCTCTCCCCTGCTTTACGGCCTGCTTATGCTCCCAACCCTTCTATGCTTATACTCCAACCCTGCACCCCAAGGTTCCAAGCATGCAACCTGAGTCCCAAACCCTGCATCCAGAGGCCCCAACCCTGCACCCTGAGGCCCCAACCCTGCATCTTGAGGCTTCAAGCCTGCACCCTGAGGCTTCAAGCCTCCACACCGAGGCTCCAACCCTTCACCCTGAGGCTTCAATCCTGCACCCTGAGGCCCCAAACCCTGCACCCTAAGGCTTCAAGCCTGCACCCTGAATCCCAAACCCTGCACCCTGAGGCCCCAGACCTGCACCCTGAGGCTTCAAGCCTGCACCCTGAGGCCCCAACCCTGCACCTTGAGGCCCCAACCCTGCATCCTGAGGCCCCAGCCCTGCACTCCTAGGCTCCAATGCTGCTCCTGAGGTTCCAACACTGCACGCTGAGGCTCCAACCACCCTGCACCCTGAGACCCTAACACTGCACCCCGAGGACTCTAACCCTGCATGCTTATGCTCCAACTCTGCACCCTGAGACACTAACCCTACCTGCTTATGCTCCAACCCTACCTGCTTATGCTCCAACACTGCATGCTTATGTTCCAACGCTACCTCCTCTCCCTCCCCTCCCCCTATCCTCCCCTCCAGTCCGCTCCCCTCCCCTCCTCACCCCTCCTCTCCCCTCCTCTCTCTTATCCCCTCCCCTCCCCTCCTCTCCCGTCCTCTCCTCCCCTCTCCTCCCCTACCCCTCTCCTCCCCTACCCTCTCCTCCCCTACCCTCGTCTCGAATCCCCTCCCCTCCGCTCCTCCCCTCCCCTCCCCTTCCCTCCTTTCCCCTCCTCCCCTCCCCTCGCCTCCACTCCCCTCCTCTCCCCTCTCTCCAACCCTACCTGCTTATGCTCCAACCCTGCATGCTTGTGCTCCAACCCTACCCCCTCTCCCCTCTCCTCCCCTTCCATCTCCTCCCCTCCTCACCCCTCCTCTCCCATCCTCTCCTCCCCTCTCCTCCCCTCTCCTCCACTCCCCTCCCGTCCACTCCTGTCCCCTCCCCTCCTCCCCTCCCCCCTCCCCTCCCCTCCTCTCAACTCCCCTCCCCTCCTCTCCCCTCCTCTACCCTACTCTCCCCTCCTCTCCCCTCCTCTCCCCTCTTCTCCTCCCCTCCCCTCCCCTCCCCTCCCCTCCTCTCCTCTCCCCTCCTCTCCCCTCCCCTCCCTTCTCCTCCCCTCCCCTCCTCTCCCCTCCTCTCCTCCTGTCCTCCCCTCTCCTTCCTTCCCCTCCCATCCCCTACTCTCCCCTCCTCTCCTCCTCTCCCCTCCCCTCCCCTCCTCTCCCCTCCCCTCCCCTCCCCTCCTCTCCTCTCCCCTCCTCTCCTCTCCTCTCCTCTCCTCTTCTTTTACTTTGCCTCCACCACCTCTCCCCCAACCCCTTATTTTCCCCAACCCACCCCCAAACCCCTTCCCCTCTCGGTACTTTGGGGACAGAGCCTCCACCGCATGTGCTCACAATTAAAATAGAGCCTCCCAATTAAGAAATAAATGACCGAAGCTTTTTGGACACAGCTGTGTGGTGACCAGTTCTTCTCTGGGGAGTGGGAGGGAGGGGGAGGACTGAGGTTTGGGTACACTAAGAGGTCTATTATTTCGGGGAGGGAGAGAAAGAGCTCAACAGACCTTTTTTTTCTTCCCCCCTCGCTCTTTCCTTTAAGACAATTGTTATTTTTCTGGCACCTCTTGTTCCTCCCCACACGCTCAACCCACCCCCTCACCCTGGTCTAAGCTGCGTGGGAAGGATGCGAATATTTATCTGATCCCGAAATCTGATCAGGTTGTAGAATCACGGAAGGGTTTGGGTCAGAAGGGACCTTTCCAGCTCATCCCAATCCAACCTCCCTGCAGGAACATCTTGAACCAAGAGCTGGTTGCCCCAAGACTCGTCCGACCTGCCCTTGGGCACCTCCCGGGAGACCTCATGGCTCTCTGCAGAGAGGGCAGAGGAGGCCACGGAGATGATTCGAGGGCTGGAGAACCTCTGGGCTGAGAGAGTTGAGGTTGTTGAGGCTGGAGAAGAGAAGGCTGTGGGGAGACCTTAGAGCAGCTTCCAGGGCTGAAAGGGGCTCCAGGAAAGTTGGGGAGGGGCTGGGATAGGACGACAGGAAGGGGTTGGAGCTGCAAGAAGGGAGATGGAGATGAGATCTTGGTGAGGAATGTTGTGCTGTGAGGATGAGGAGGCCCTGGCCCACGTTTCTCAGAGCAGGGGTGGCTGCCCCATCCCTGGAGGGGCTCAAGACCAGGTTGGATGGGACTTGGAGCCCCTGATCCAGCAGGAGGTGGAACTGGGTGAGCTTTGAGGTCCTTTCCAACCCAACCCATCCTGTTATTCTTTGACTCCAAACAGACAGAGAGTCCTGGAAAGAGCTCCCACATCCCCAGCCTCAGCTTTCTAGCAGCAAACCTGCTCTTAAAGCAGCTCCCAGGGCGGCTGCTGCCTCCACGTTCCTCTATTTTCCTCCTTGGTATCTGTGTTCCAGCAGTCGCTCCTCAACACGGATTATTTTATGTTTATACAACTTGTATCCCGAGTTTTACGTCTTTCTTTCCCCGGAGAGGAAGGGTTTACAGAAGAGGCAACATCCTTTTATGAGGCTGAGGAAAAAAATCCCCCAAAGCGAAGCAGCAACCAGGCTCTGCCCCGTCCCAACCCTTTTCATAGGAACTCGGTAGTTCAGCTGCCTTTGAGCTCTTAATTCCTTGAGAGCCTCTTCAGGAGCCACCAGGAAAACTCTTCCATGCAGCTGGTAAGAGGATTATGTTCTTCCAGGCATTCCTCGTCCTGCTGGTGCTTCTTACGGCTGCTCTCTGAGCTCCTGCTCCTCTCCTCAAGCTGCTCCCATCCCCTCCTCCTCCTCGTCAGATGCAGCGATTGCTTTCTCCTCTCTTAAATATCAATTCCTGTTATTCCTCTGAGGTGTGAGCAGCACCGAGCTGGGAGATCCTGATTGCCAAACCAACACAAAGCTGCATCCCTGTCTCATTGCTTCCAGCCCTTCCTCACCGCTTCCAGCTCTTCCTCATCACTTCCAGCTCTTCCGCACCGCTTCCAGCCCTTCCTCACTGCTTCCAGCTCCTCACCACTCCAGCCCTTCATCACCACTTTCAACTCTTCCTCACCGCTTCCAGCCCTTCCTCACCGCTTCCAACCCTTCCTCACCGCTTCCAGCCCTTCATCACTGCTTCCAGCTCTTCCTCCTCTTAGAAAGCTCCCAGCACTTTGCTAACCTTCCACACGGGAAACTTCTCCACTGTTCTTGTTCTTGTTCTCCCAGTCCTCTTCTCTCCCTGCCACCTTGTCTCATGCCTTCCAGACCCCTTTGGCCTTCCAGACCGCCTTTGTTTGCAATTCTTTCCCCACAGCACATAGAATTCAAGCCCTCGGTGACTGAAAGCCTCGAGTTCCTTCCTTAAATCCCTTTTCCACTCGAGAAGAGAGGTTGCTAGAGCTCAGGCTCCTGCGGTTTCCACCACGGTCAAGGTGGAGCTGGCAAACACCAGAATCACAGAATAGTTTGGGTTGGAAAGGACCTTAAAGATCATTTAGTTCCAACCCCCTTGCCACGGGTTGAGTGTCAAGCTGCTCTCAAGAGCCAGAGACGTTCCCCAAAGCGTCTTTGCTGCTCCCAAGCCTCAGACTCAGCACCAAGGAGGCGATGAGGGCAGGCAAAACTCTTCCTCATTGCTTCCAACTCTTCCTCACTGTTCCAGCTCTTCCTCACTGCTCCCAGCCCTTCCTCACCGCTTCCAGCCCTTCCTCACCGCTTCCAGCCCTTCCTCACCCCTTCCAGCTCCTCCTCACCCCTTCCAGCTCCTCCTCACTACTTCCAGCATCTCCTCACTACTTCCAGCCCTTCATCACCGCTTCCAGCTCTTCCTCCTCTTAGAAAGATCCCAGTACCTTGCTAACCTTCCACAAGGGAAGCTTCTCCATTGTTCTTGTTGCCCCTGGTCCTCTTCTCTCCCTGCCACCTTCTCTCATGCCTTCCAGACCCCTTTGGCCCTCCAGACCCCCTTTGTTTGCAGCTTTTTGAGAGGACATTTTGAAATTAAACACTTCAAACTGAAATATTTTAGGACATTCTTTCCCACTGAGAAATCCTTTTCACTTCAGTTTTCATCCCGAGCCCGAGTGAAAACAGACTTTAAGCATCTGACTAAAACCGAGAAAAATTCTTATTTTCAGTCAAGTAAGGATTATATTTATAGCAAGCATAACTGACAACAGGAACAAGTAGGGTTTGCTTAACATACTATGCACAAAGAGGATGAAAATCCAAGGATCAAATAGGTATTGCCATATTGACACAAATCTTCTGTAAATGTAATGAAATAACATAGCAAAATATAATACATTTAACAATTGCTATCCAATGTAATACATAGTCACAAAATAGTCATACAATACAATAGTCATACAATAACAATTTAAAAATTGCACATATGCATATAAGGTATTCGCTTCTTGCTTCTCTGATATTTCAGTATAATTCTAGCATTATTTTAATCATAAACACTCCGAAGTAGTTCTAGGGGAAGGCTCCAGAATATGGGAAATGTTGAAGCAATTTCAAGAAAAGTATATGTAAAGGGATTTGTTCTGCCAGTGAAAGATAAAAAAGGATTTTGTTAATTTGGTGTTTTAAAAAGGCTTTTTTAACAGACAAGTAGATTAGAATTTATTGCCAGTGATGGAAATTCGTTAATATTGTATAAAAAAAAAAAGAGAAATATTTCCACCAAAAGAATGACTTTCTTCTTTCTTATCTTGATCAGTTAAAGATCTACTACTTACAGACAGAAATGCTTTGTGTCGCAAGCATTCGTGTGATACAAGGATTTCTAATAATAAATGCATTTGACTACCTATGTACAGTCACTATGCCACAAACGTACGTCAAATAGTCAACAAGATACAGGGGGAAATCTAGGAAAAAACCAGTTGCAGCAGGTGAGAGGAAGCTGAGAAGGATTTCTGGTTGAATTATGGATTTACAAAAGATAGGGCAGAGGAAAAGGGACAGATAGGAATGGCTGGACTCAGTGATCCAGGAGGTCTTTTCCAACCTGGTGATTCTATGATTCTGTGAAAAGACCACAAGAGATACATATAATTGGATCAGGAAGCAAAATTACAAACATTTCTGACATAACATAGAGGTATAGAATGTCTTGGATTGGAAGGGACCTTACAGGTTATCCAGTTCCAACCTCCCTGCCATGGGCAGGAATGCTTTTCACTGCATCTGGTTGCTTATCCATGTTTACTTATTCTCTCTTTAAGACCTTTCTTCCTAAGCAATCTACTGCAATGCATGTTATTCTGACTTCTTATCACAAGGCTGATTTAAGGCCAAAAAGAAGGAACTTATCTTGAGGAGAAAAAGGGTTAAATGAGACAGAGCTTTGGGGACAGGATAGCTGAACGTTCTTGGCCCCTCACCACAAGAAGGATGTTGAGGCTCTGGAGCAAGTCCAGAGAAGAGCAACGAAGCTGCTGAAGGGACTGGAGAACAGGTCTTATGAGGAATGGCTGAGAGAGCTGGGGGTGTTTAGCCTGGAGAAGAGGAAGCTGAGAGGAGACCTCATTGCTCTCTACAACTACCTGAAAGGAGGTTGTGGAGAGGAGGGAGCTGGCCTCTTGTCCCAAGGGACAGGGGACAGGACAAGAGGAAATGGCCTCAAGCTGCGCCAGGGGAGATTTAGGTTAGACAGTAGGAAAAAGTTTTTCACAGAAAGGGTCATTGGGCACTGGAACGGGCTGCCCAGGGAGGTGGTTGAGTTACCTTCCCTCGAGGTGTTTAAGGCACAGGTAGACAGGGTGCTGAGGGACATGGTTTAGTGTTTGATAGGAATGGTTGGACTCAGTGACCCGGTGGGTCTCTTCCAATGTGGTTGTTCTATGATTCTATGAATGTTATTTATCCTAAATAACCAAGGACCTTGGAGTAAAAGCACTGTGTATTACTGAAGGAATGATGGAGGAAACAGCAAAGAGTCACAAAGAAACAAGATCCAAGATTTCATAAAACAACTCAAAAATGGAGTATGTGAGGGCAGGTGAAGCAAATACTTCCTGAGCAAGAGCAGGTGGCATGCCAAAGCCTTTACTGGAAGGGTGATGTCCTTTATAACATCAAGGATTGTTCTTCTTTTTGGTGTGCCTAGAATAAAAAGATCTTGGATATATGCACAGCCTCTGCTTTCCTGCCTTGTGCTCAGATGCAAAAGGAGAGTAAACATTAACCACACTCAATGCAAATGAGAGGCAAATATTTACCTTACAAACCTTTTTCTGCAGGTCTGGATTTGGAAATCTGTGCACTTTCTAGATTTGTGGGAATGACTCATTTTTAAGATAACAACTCAGTGATGTTCACCGGACAGATTCTTATCTAAAATACACAGTATCATAGGATCATAGAATTGTTTAGGGTGAAAAAGATTTTTAAGATCATTGAGTCCAATTATAAACCTAACGTTAAGTTCACCATTAAACCATGTCCTTAAGCTTAGGCTTAAAAAACAAAAAGCTTTTTATTAAAAAAAAAAAAAAAGCTTTAGCAGAGGCTACAATAGGTAGGACTGCAATCACAGAATCACAGAACAATCAGGTTGGAAGGGACCCATCGGATCTTCTAGTCCAACCATTCCTATCTAACATTTAACCAAGTCCCTCAAGACCTCATCCACCCGTGCCTTAAACTCCTCCAGGGAAGGTGAATCAACCATCTCCCTGGGCAGCCTATTCCAATGCCCAATGACCTTTTCTGTGAAAAACCTCCTCCTAATCTCCAGCCTAAATCTCCCCTGGCAGAGCTTGAGGCCATTCCCTCTTGTCCTGTTCCCTGTCACTTGGGAGAAGAGGCCAGCTCCCTCCTCTCTACAACCTCCTTTCAGGTAGTTGTAGAGAGTAATGAGGTCTCCTCTCAGCCTCCTCTTCTCCAGGCTAAACACCCCCAGCTCTCTCAGTCATTCCTCATAGGTTCTGTTCTCCAGCCCCTTCACCAGCCTCGTCGCTCTTCTCTGGACTTGCTCCAGAGCCTCAACATCCCTCCTGTGGTGAGGGGCCCAGAACTGGACACAATATTCAAGGAGCGGCCTCACCAGTGCTGAATACAGAGGGAGAATCACCTCCCTGGACCTACTGGTCACACCATTTCTGATACAAGCCAGGATGCCATTGGCCTTCTTGGCCACGTGGGCACTCTACTGGCTCATGTTCAGTCGACTGTCCACCAACACCCCCAGGTCCCTCTCCTCCTGGCAGTTTTCCAGCCAGGCTTCTCCCAGTCTGTAGTTCTGCATAAGGTTGTTGTGCCCCAAGTGCAGGACCTGGCATTTGGCCGTGTTAAACCTCATGCCGTTGGACACTGCCCAGCGGTCCAGCCTGTTTAGGTCCCTTTGCAGAGCCTCCCTACCCTCCAGCAGATCGACACTTGCACACAGCTTTGTGTCATCTGCAAACTTGCTAAGGGTACCCTCAATGCCCTCATCCAGGTCATTGATGAAGACATTGAACAGGACTGGACCTAGCACTGAGTCCTGGGGAACCCCACTTGTCACTGGCCTCCAGTTGGACTTAACACCATTTACCACCACTCTCTGGGCCCGGCCATCCAGCCAGTTTTCTACCCAGGGGAGTGTGCGTCTGTCCAGGCCAGAGGCTGACAGTTTCCGTAGCAGAATGCTGTCAGAAACTGTGTCAAAGGTTTTACTGAAGTCCAGAAAGACCACATCCACAGCCTTTCCTTCATCCAGCAGCCGAGTGACTTTGTCATAGAAGGCCATCAGGTTGGTTTGGCAGGACCTGCCTCTGGTAAACCCATGTTGACTGGGCCTGATCATCCGGTTCTCTTGTAAGTGCTTCATGATAGCACTCAAGATCACCTGTTCCGTGACTTTCCCTGGCACTGAGGTCAGACTGACAGGCCTGTAGTTCCCCGGATCCTCCCTGCTGCCCTGAATAAATTAAATTAACGGTATACTGTCCTAGTAATGAATGCTAGCTTACGAAGAAGATGCTGCACAGTTTGTCTCTTAAGCTCACTGAATTATGGACTTCTCTAGACTGCTCAGGGAATTCCTGGAAACAGATACTTGCATGGGAAGGAAGTGTGAGGAAGCCACAGAGCACAGTTTTTTCAATCAGAGTCTTTTACACTAGGAGGATAAACCTTGCAAACTCTGACACTGAGAGCCTAAAATCAATGGCTTGCCACTGTTATTACTGCCTTTTTGTGATCTGCTGTGATTAAAACAGTGGTCCCTGCAGCACAGCTCCAGTGGTGCCCAAGTTCACCTTTATACAGGACCATGGAGCCTAATGCAGAGACCAAGCCCTGGACAGGGCTTATATTTTGAGTTGTCTATTCTTCTCTTCACAGCAATGTTTAATTCTCATAGAAGCTACTCAATAAATTGAATTTGAGGAAATTATACCTTCACATTTGCCTGGATTTCCTCGTCTCTTCCTCCCTCTAGGTGTCAGAAAAGGCTTAAAATAGCTCGTGACTTGTGCCACTTTTCCTATACTCTCTCTTGCAGATATTTGAGAAGAGTGGAGGGAGAGAGGTTAAAATCTGAGGTAGTATTTATAAGCCTAGTGAAATCATTATAACAATTCTAGCCTTGGTCAACCATCTCTTGAGAGCTCATTTTTAATTCCACAGCATCTCCTGACTTTGTTGTTTCAGAAATGCACACTGCTTTAAGAAATTGGGAAGCTGTGTCTCCTTTTGTCTCAAAGAATTTGGCTTTATTCACCACTGTGTCAGTCCTCTATGTCCTTCAAAATAAATTAAAAAAAACCAAACCTGTCATACCTGTCACTATTTTTAATGTCTGTTTTTGAAGGAAGAAATCTGTCTACATTGGAGAACTCAGTGAAGAGAGTCTCCAGTTCAGGCGCGTAGTGACATGAAAACGAATGCAGTGCTCTGAATGTTGTGTCTCTGCTTCATAGGCTAATGCTGCAAGTCTACCACAGTTTGCGATTCACAAAAGTTTACCTTGTTCTTTTACACAGAACTCTAATTCCCTCTTTTCCTGGATCAACCCACCAAACCACTAATTCATAAGGAATGTAATGTTGTCTGTTCGCTGATGTAAAAGGCTCCTGGGATGAGAAAAACAGCTTTTCCTTTACCACCCTATGGTGGGAAACAGACTTTGCACAGCGAGGTGATGTATGATTATAACCAGTGAAATTCACAAAATTTCTTCATGAGATTGAAATAAATTCTGTTTTGTTTGTAACCGTGTCTGCTGCTCCCTCTCAGGTCCTATCCCAAGAAGAAATCCTGTCAAGAAGTATTATTTTTTGCCAATTCTCCTACAAAGAGTCACAATCAATAATCTGTCTTATAGAAGCCAACCTTCGGGAACACAGTAAATGATGTTAATAGTAGTTCCTATGGACGTCTCACTCTCTCTAAAGGCAACAAATGAAATATTAAAAACTAAGTAGCATTTAAACGAGTCATTCACCATGAAGTCTGTCTCAAAGCACACAGAGTAATCAAAACCAGAGCAACACAAGGGACCCTGGCTTTATAAAAATAATCTTTCCTTCTGTATCATCAATTTCATGAAAGGCCTTCAAAATCCACAGGAGTAAAACTGTTTCTCACTTAGGGTGAAAAAAAAAAATAAAATAAAAAAGCGTGCCAGCATTTCAGGCCTTTTAGAGGAAGTAATGTAGCAAATTGTAGTCTCATGTAATTCCATTTAAGTAAGCCAAGTTAAATACATATGGCTTACGAGGTTGTGGGGTGGGAATTTGGTAGGCTCTACAAATTCATAAACTTCATAACGTCCTTACTATCACCTGTAAGTGGGATTTCACTCCATATTTTTTCAGCACCAAGTGGCTTATCAATACAGACTCTCAAAAAGCGCTTCTTCAGCTTTTGTTGCATACCCTGAAAACCTTCACTTTGAAACAATACATCAATCAGCACCATAACTATATATACAAATAAATACATGTTTTTGTCAAGAAAGCATAAACTGAAACATCCCATAATACCTTTCCTGCCTATATCGGTCTATGAAATTGTGAACCTTGTGCAAATTTGCATAGGTCTCTGATCTGTCAGGTATTAGAAGTAATAGTTGGAGTTGTTTCCCTCTGCAGCTGTAAGCAGATACAGAAGGAGGTGCTGGTGATGCTGGTTCTCAATAGTAAGGTCATATATAAGATATGTTGCATATGGCCTTTTGCTCTCCTCATTTTCCCCTCTCTCCAGAGAGAAAACATTGAGCTTCACTGAATTAGACGCAGGTCTCGCTCTTCATTGCGGGAGTGAAGGCAAGATCTGCCATTACATCAGCATCAGTAGACACAACAAAGATCAACCACAGCCAAATCTTGTTGCTCACTATACAGTGCGATACCACAGATCTGCCTCTCTTTCTATCTCAGAGAGATGGTAATGACTTGTCTTTCACACTGTTCCCCTTTGTTCCTAGCTGCTCTTCATGTGTTTCTCCACATATGACTTTTGTACTATCCATGTTGTGTTGAACTCTCTAGAACTGCAGACAGAAAAGCAAAGATCTACCCAAATAAACAAATGAGATGGCAGCCTCCAGCCAGAGTCCCTCCCATGCCGCACATCAGGTGCATCAAGTGCACCATGTACTGGAGAGCCAGTCCTGCACTGTGTTTGTCAGTCGGAAAACAACTTGAAATATTCCAGACAGGTTAACTCAGACTATGGCTAGCTACAATTTCACTATAATGAGTGGTGTATATATACATATATTCTTCATATATATTCTATACATATATATTCAGTGACTTTCCAGAACCTGAAAGGAGCCTACATGAAAGCTAGGGAGGGACTCTTCATAAAGGCTTGTGGTGATAGGACAAGGGGGAATGGGTATAAAGTGGAGAAGGGCAGATTTGGACAGATTTGGGCATTGGAACAGGCTGCCCAGGGAGGTGGTTGATTAACCTTCCCTGGAGGTGTTTAAGGCACGGGTAGACGAGGCGCTCAGAGACATGGTTTAGTGTTTGATAGGAATGGTTGGACTCAATGATCCGATGGGTCTCTTCCAACCTGGTTGTTCTATGATTCTATGATTTAAACTAGTCATCAGGAAGAATTTCTTCACTCTGAGGGTGTTGAGACACTGGGACAAGTTGCCCAGGGAAGCTGTGGCTGCCCCATACCTGGAGGTGTTCAGGGCCAGGTTGGATGGGGCCTTGGGCAGCCTGGTGTAGTGGGAGGTGTCCCTGGCCACGGCAGGGGGAATGGGAATTAAATGATCTTCAAGGTTCCTTCTGACCCAAAATGTTCTATGATTCTTCAGTTCATAGTTGTGAAAATTGCTCCACCAGAGCAACTGTGCTCTGGCATCTCCATTTAACTTTTTTTTGTGCTTCTAGGGTTTTAATTGTGAAGACAACATAAAACCCATAAGCTGAAAGCAAACTGGGACAGGATCACTGCCAGAACCTGCAAGAAACCACAGCCATGAGCCTGCAAGGCCTGACCTGCCCTGCTCCCCTCGCTGGGGACTGTAGGAGTGTAGGTGTTAGTGGCTGCCCTTGAGTGCAGCCAGGAGCACAGCATGCTCTGCCAACATAAGGACAACCTGTTTGGGTGTGTGCACCATGGTACCAGGCCTACCAAGTCTGGAGATAAGGAACTACAGGTCACCCTCCCATCCCACCACATGCTTCATACCACCCTTCCAGCTTCACCCTAGTGCTAACAGGTAAATCTGACCACATGCACCTGCACAGTTTCCTTTTCAAGAAACGATATACCCAGTGAGTCCAGAGTCATGCATTATGCACCTTTTCCTGTTTAGCACGGAGCTTATCACCCTGCCAGAGCTCACTGCTGGGGGGCACTGGGGTTTTCTGTTTCCCTACCCTGCTAGGTCCTTCCCCTACCTCTCTTTGTTTGCAGGCTTTACCTACTTTGCAGCATGTGCACTGCAAGGCTGCGTGGTCTCAAGCAAGAGAATCAGAGTCCACTTTGCCGCAAAGATCAAGAGCAAACAGAATCACGGGATGGCAAACTTTCTTGACTTGAGGTTAATGAGGCAGCTCTCTGTCACCTGGAGAACAGGGGAGATGATTTCCTAAAGATGGCTAAGAGCTTTCCACTTTCCCAGTATATACGAGGAACACTGAAAAGGCAACCCTGAAAGCCAGTGAGATGCACTGCTGACAGGTACACATTCTCCCTTATCAAGGCACGGGGCTCTTCAGATGGATGCAGAGTGTAAGTCCTCATCCTATCCCTCCCTGAAGGAGGGAAAGGGATGCTTCCCCCTCTCCAGCAATCAAATTAATTTACTGGACTCCTATGTCACCTGCTGGAATTAGAAAAGGCCTAGGACACTTAACTGCAGAATCTGTATCCTTTTTAAGCCTAAGCATGATAATGTTGTGTAAATGTTCAAAGCAAAATTTACCAGCAGCAAATTTTTTTTATGCCAGCTCCTCACTGACAAACTGTGGACTAAGAATTATTCACAGAATTCCTTCTGTTGGGATACTTTCGATAGAAACACTTAATATTTGACTGTTTGACTTGAATGGAAGCAGACCACATCTTTTCCAGCCAAATAATTAAACAGGTCAAGAATATATCAGTCATATCAAGAGCATGGGCACCGGGTAGGGTTTTTAAGCATTATTTAAAGTAAACCTGTCACTAGTAAAGATATGAAAACATCAGAAGGAAATACAATATTAATGTTCAGGAAATATTCTAGCATAGTTTTCCAGATCCAGTATGTGGACACAATACCAAATGGACTGTTCCCCGGGTATTTCTACATGTGTCCAAATGGTAATGAAAACAAGCAATCTCACTATATCTTCTTTGTTGATACCAGACAAATGGATCTATCATGGTGAAAACTCATTCATAATCAGACATTTGAGTTGGCTTTAAGTCACTGCATGCAACAGAAATGTGTATGGCTCTTAAAGCATGTGTTGACCTTACCACATACCTAGCATTACACATATTCTTAACTTTAAGCATGGAAATAATTCCTTTAATATGAAGTATTTCTGTAAGTATTTGCAGGACTGCATCCTTAATCTGAACTGGGCTTCACAAAGATATTCAAGAAAATTAATCCAAATTAGCTAAAGGATTAATTTAAAGCAGATTAGTTAAAGTGCATTTAACCCTGTAAAGACTTTTCAAAATTAAAGTAGACTTAATTCAGCTTTGTATAAATCTTAATCCATTTTCAATTTATACTTTAAGTGATTTTGGACTAATTAAGTCGAATGTCCTATGTAAATGAGTCTGAGACCCTAATTCAGAACTGTGTTCAAGTTCAGGTATAAACCTATCCCCATGTAGAAAAACACGTCCTTGAAATCAGCTCTTTTCAATAAGACACATACAGGTAGTTAAATATTTTCCTGAATGACACTCTATTTTACACTATTAAACTATTTGAGAATTGTAGTTTGATGGAAATGAAAAATCACAGCCCAAAGGGATGAAAGGCTGATAAATATATTTAATTTATTGTTCTTCAGATGATACCAGTTTCTCTGGTGTATGTATAAGAAATCTTCAGCCATTGTTTTCCGTAGGAAATCTCTGATTGACACAGAATTAAAAACTGTTTCTTCAGGTTGGAATTAAGTTTTCCTTAGAAGGGGAAAGAAAACGAACACTTCATTTTCTGGGAAGACTTCATAATTTAGTGTTGTTTTCTCAACCTAGACTGGTAAAGCACCTTAGCCCTTCACAAAGGAGATGAATTTCTGTAACTCTATTTATCTAGAATTTTACATCTCAGATCTTGCAACCCTTTTTTTGAAGCTCCTTTCTGTAGAAGTGTATTAGAAATGACTGAATCTAGATTATTTCCTTGCTGGAAGGAGGTCTGAATAAGTATCACACCTCATATCTATGTTTAAATATTCAATGTTAGCAACATTTGTGCTTAACTACTTCAATGAAGAGAGGTTAAAACTGTACAACGGTATTATCCCTAGCAATGTAACGTCAAGGGCTTATTAAGTAGCAAGTTGTCTGGTCTGGCTACCTTAAGTGAACTAAGCAAAAAACTAACTCCAGCATAAAACTTGCCAACTAAATTAGGCATGGAGCCAGAAAGTCTATTTACGGAGTCATGGAGCCTAGGCAGACATCCGACATCTGCTTACTCAGAGCGAGTTGGAGAAGTCAGCTCACACGTGAAACAGCTCTGCTCCTGATCCATCCCTTGCAAATAATCCAAATGTGAATTCCTTCAGCTCCCCCTGGTATTTGAATAGTCATATTCACACAATGCAACAGAGAATCAGGACAGCAGTTTCCAAGTTGATGGAAACCTGGGGTGTTATGATGTATACATGATGTGATGTATCCTAACGTAGTGAACCAGTACATTTGTATTTTCTCAGCTATTTGTATTTCTCTCAGCAAGACAGGACAGCTTGTGGACATAGGTTGGCACAGATATGGTTAATTCATTCACCTTTACCTTATCTTCCTCTACTAGAACAAGTATAGGAGGAAGTAGGTTGGGTACATCTGCAAAGTTGTGTACCCACAGTCCATTCTATGCAGCAATGCAGTTATGAGTGATGCCCATCTGATGGTCACAACAAAACTGAGATTTGACCAGTTTGTATATCAAATTGACCAAGTGCCTTTATTTTGGTTAGTCTTCCACAAAGAGAAGAGTGTAAAGAGATGCCTTCATCTTTCTGTATCTCATTCAGTGTAAGAAAGAAAATTTTTTCCTATGGAGGTTCTTCAACCACTTATCACTATATTAGTAGAATATTGTCCAGAAAGAGGAAGAGGAGGTAAGAGATCCAATGACCATTACTACCAACCTGCTTAACAACTACCTAGTTCCTGTTGTCAGGAGTAGCTTGTTTGGCTCTCCTTTCATTTACCTCCTTTCCTTACGTTATTTTTCTACTGTCTGGAGAAGTTACTAGTACCACCTTTCAGCCGTTTTTAATCAAAGCAAAGACAAAAGATATTCACAAGAATGTAAACACGATTGCCTTCAATAGCACTTTGCAGCATGATTGTGTCATGAATATGTCAGTCAAAAGCATAATGTAAAATGCTTGTAAATTTGTCCTCTTTTTAAATTTCCTATCTTAGTTTCCAGAATTTCCATGGCTCAGTTTTAGTCAAAGGGATATTTCTGCCACACTGAGCTAAAAGAGCTTTTTAGATGTGTTTGAAGGTCGTTAGCCACTGTCACCTCAGCCATTCTCTCTTTGTGTTGTGGTAGTTTCTTCACTTCAAGCACCCGGTGGCCTCTGCACTTGCTGTTATCTCCTCTGGAGCCAAAAGTTTTTTATTATTCTTCAGTTTGCAGATGTGGTCCAGATAAGAACCAGTGCCTAGCTGAGGTGTACACATTAAAACAGAAAATGACTCCAGACACAGAAAAACAATTTGTCCCATGCACACATTGAGGTGGCTGCATTTAACTGGCATCTAGATAATAAGGACATTACTTCACTGCAAAACAGGGTCAGAACTTGCAGCCATGAAATGGACTTAATAGCCTTTAAATTCTGTTTTCCTGTGTTGGCTTAAATAGATGGTTTGGAGTTGATATGGCAGCTTGTATACACTCAGTTAACATTTCTTTATACAGAGCAGCATTGACTTTCACATTTTCTTATTCACTTCTTTTCACATTTTTCAGGGGAGCAATGCATGTGGAATTAAAAGGAGGAGGGGCGCACAAAATGTTATGAAAAAAATCAGTTTTTAAAACCACTGAAATGAAAAAAAATCTACAACCTACAGCAAGCACCATTTCCAAACACAGAGTTCAGGACAAGCATTACTTTTACCACATCAAGTTTCCAATGTTCATGATTTTAAGAGTCCCAGCTTCAGAGACCAAAGACAGACATCTACAGAGGAGTAGTTTATTACCTGAAGAAGCATGCATCTAAATCAGCTTCTCTTTTCAACCTTATAGCAGCATCTGTTTTATTTTAAAAAAACCCCTATAACTCACTTTTAACTGTTAGGCTGCAAAACTGGGGAGAGTGCAACTCATTTTCTTTGATGCTGTAGCCTTCGGCTCTGAAAGACGGAACAATCTCTTCTTGCAAATAAAGCGGTAGAAGAAGTGAAAATGTCTGGCTATGTTTCATGGCCAGAAAACTGACTGTTTCCCAAAATAAAAGACTTATCCCAATGCAAAATGGGGATCTTGTTTACTAGTTGTCTCCAGCCTCAGACAGCACGGTGAGAACGTGCAGAAGATTAATAGGCAGATTATCTCCCAGCCCTCCCCACTGCAACATCTGTCTGTGTTAAGGAGTGGCCTTGCACAGAATGTGCTGAAATCCCACTTAGGTTGCCCTCCATGAGCAGGAATTCCAGTGTAGCAGCCACCCAGACTCAAAGGATAGGCAAGCAACAACCTGCAAAGCCTTGCTAGCCAAGGAGGAGGAGGGCATCCCCAAGGTGGCCAAACCACCTCTTGACTGCTTAGCAGAAACAAAAGCTGCTTCTCACTGCACAGGACTTGGGCAGGTTACAGTTTCACCCTTCCCTCCTGAAGCCGAGCCTGCCAGGAGAGAACTGATTTTTTCTGACAGAAGGAGACAAGATCATGAGGTTTTTTCATGTCATTTCCTTGCTAATTCAGGCACTCTGTGGACACTGAGGGGCTGAGTGTGCTGCACAACAGGATGCCCCACAGATTTAACTAGTTAGTTTTAAGAGAGGCAGCATGGTACTAGGAGCAACATAACTGCACTAGTGTAAAGCTCCACCTGGCCCAATTAACCCCACTGACAACCACTTTTAGTTGTCTTTGCATGGCCTCGCGTTGTGTCAAGTAAACAAATCACACAGCACATTTGCAAAGAGGGCTTTTACAATTACACCAGAAATGTTCTCACACAGTTTGAGTCATTAACCAGATTTCAGCTGGATGGCCATTCATGAACATAGATGTTTTGCACATGGATGATGTCAGGCAAAAACTGAAGAAGCAGCTCCTGGCCTTTGATGGGAGCCAATCTCACAAGGAAGAAACAGTCCTACCTGTGGAGGTGAAAAGGCACTGAGTTTTCTTTTGGAAATGTGATTGCCAGTGGAGATGGAAAGCAGCAGAAGAGGTGACATATTCAGACAGAAATCTCTTTTTGGCTACAGTCCCCAAGAGGATTGCCCTCATGCAATACAATGAATTCCTCTTTGGTGAGGGAGCAGATGGGACAAAGGCAAGCCTGACAAAACCTAGGGTTTTGCTCATATTTGCCAATGAAGCAATTATAGTGTAAAGAGGACATCTAATGATCTCTGCTCTTCCTTTTTCCTTTCTTCCCAGATAGCCCTAAATACATCCAGCTGCAGTCATCTTTCTAGTTGATTGGCCAGTGCTGGGTCTCCCAAGTAATTTCTTCTCAGGTATTTGATAAACTGTAATTCATCATAATACTATCTTTGATTTTATTTTTTTCAGATCTACAACTAATTCAGTAGGGTGATAAATGGCAAATGTTTAAGTTTGTGTATTGATCAATAGTGATTGTCTAAGTTGGTGTATCTTACAGTGGAATGAACCTTGAGAAATGTTTTTCTAAAGGGGGACCCATTGTGCAAGGAACAGGCATCTAGTAAGATAAGACAAGGAAGCCACTCTGCTGCATCAGCATAAAAGGACCATTTATTCCAAAGTTTGGGCTGCACCCACTTTAAGGTCAAAAGTTTAACAGTGAGGAAGGGTTTGAGCCTTCATCTTTGGACCCCAAGTAGGGGGTCCTCATGACCACAGAAAGGATCGACTGAATGTGCAAATGAGGCATGGAGATATTTTAATGATGTCTTGGAAAAAATGAATATGTAAAACACTTTTGGGAAATGAAATCACAGAATCACAGAATCACAGAACAACCAGGTTGGAAGGGACCCATCGGATCTTCTAGTCCAACCATTCCTATCTAACACTAAACCAAGTCCCTCAGGACCTCATCCACCCGTGCCTTAAACACCTCCAGGGAAGGTGAATCAACCACATCCCTGGGGAGCCTATTCCAATGCCCAATGACCCTTTCCGTGAAAAACCTCCTCCTAATCTCCAGCCTAAATCTCCCCTGGTGGAGCTTGAGGCCATTCCCTCTCGTCCTGTCTCCTGGCACTTGGGAGAAGAGGCCAGCTCCCTCCTCTCCACAACCTCCTTTCAGGTAGTTGTAGAGAGTAATGAGGTCTCCTCTCAGCCTCCTCTTCTCCAGGCTAAACAACCCCAGCTCTCTCAGCCCCTCCTCATAGGTTCTGTTCTCCAGCCCCTTCACCAGCCTCGTCGCTCTTCTCTGGACTTGCTCAACAGAGCCTCAACATCCTTCTTGTGGTGATCTGTAGCATAAAAGACTCATGGTTTTCTTACTCAGTGTGCAATTTCCCCCTACACCCAGAACTGCAAATAAAGGGAGTACCTGCTTAATATTGATTATCCAGTTGTTATTGAGTTATTTCTTGGAATCCTTGTCCAGCTGTATCTAGCCTCCCACTTTGGTGAGGAATGTTAGAAAGCAAGGGGGTTTGGAAACTCCATTCTTTGAATCAGGGTACATCTCATCCTTGAAAAGCAGTAAAATCCTACATATTTTTAATCAATAAATATTAAATGACACCTTAATTTCAAATATTACATCAGTTATGTAGCAGAACACTGATTTTGGGTATTGATCCTGATGTACGTTAAAAATCTGACATCTCCATATGCTACATTCACTTCTAATTCTCATCTACCTTATCTTCTGGACATAAGAGAAAAAACATCTTATTCCCCCAACTACAGAAACAGGAAAGTAATTTTACAGAACAGTTTACTTGTAAAAAATCTAGTTTGTATCTCCTTTCACACTCCAGAGCACAAAAGGTCAGAAATACAAAACATTTCGGGGTTGATAAGTTTGCCAAATGACTGTTACAGCAAAATAAAAAAACAAGTGCACCTTGCCACAGGGAGGATCTTCTCTATTTAAAACAGTGTTCTATCATGGATGCATGAATGCTGAATTTTTATATTAACTGAATATAATCTGTTTGACATGGAAAAAATTAAGTTTTATAGCCATTCTCATTTTGAAAAAAATGGCCAGATTATTTTATATGGAATCTAATCATCTCCTTCTCCCAAGTTTTCTAAAAGTCCTGAAAAAAGAGTTACCATGGGAAGTGTCAGGTAAGTTTAAGTGGAAAAAGTTACTACCTGCTTCACCTGTAATGTCTTCATTACTGGGGCCTTGGATATTACGGTGGTAACTGCTACTAAATTATCTCAGACTAATCCCTACCTTAATCTCTTTTGGTGATATTGGAAAAATGCCTGTAAGCTAATAAGTGCTCAGGACATGGGAAGTTCAGATTTGATGTAAGTGAACTATTTTTTTCTGAGGTTTTGGCACATATCTACACACGTAAGAAGCAGAAAATAGGACAAGACCGCCATAGTAGCACGAAAGCATGTGATGGTGGTTTATTAAAAGATGTAGAGCTGAAGAATATCAATGTCCCCTTTTTGTTGCTATACTTGATATATCAGCCTGTCTCCCACAGCTCTTTGAAGGCAGAGAATCTAGAAGTAACAGCTGAATTCTTGAATTCAAAAGACAATGATCTGGAATAATCCCCTTAAAAGAGATGGTGTTATATGACTCTCCAAGAAGAGGTTTGCTCCCAGAGTGTGGTGGGGGAGCCAGCTATCTCTTGGAACAGATTTGGCACAAATGAAGAATAATCAGAGGCTATATTCATGCCAAGCTCCTTGTCATCAGCTGATGGCACAGGTGGGACTTTTAGTCTCAAGACCCCTGACTCCAGGAACTCAAGATTTCTCCTGGGCAGCAGGTTTACTAGGTCTCATTCAGAATAAGGAATCAACAGTAGTAAAACCAGGATTTTCAAGAAAGTACATGGCAGGGCATAGTGAAAGGGAATCTGAGCCTCAGGGAAGAGACTGCAAGGCATCACTGCAAACAAATGCTGCTAGAAACAAAGCTCTTGCTATAGAATCTCCTTTGCTGGGAAGGAACATGAATACCAGCCAAGCTTACATCCCATCAAACTGCAGGGGTATTTGAGCAAAAAGGCCATTGGCTATCCTAAACAGAAGATTGTTTTGCTCTTACCTGTCTACCTGATACAGGTGAGCTGCTGTATTTTACAGATGCCTTAGTTTACAGAAAAACAACGTAATTACAAGTAAGTGCAAAAGCACCACCCCATTTACTCAGTATAAATAAACTTGTAACAAACACATCTTGCACACAAGCTCTTTGGGCTCTTCACCATGCCACACTGTGGCTCAAGATCTTACAGAACAAAAGAAAACAGAGCACTTAAAGTACTGGATGTTTGTTTCACTATGCAGTATATATAACACAAACTTCACACTTAAATTTAGCAATAGGTCTTTATTGCTTTCTGTCATTCAAACTGTCAAGTTGCACATCAACAATTGCACTAGTTTCAGAGACACTTGCACATAAGAGGTATAATTACTTGCAAAATAAGATGAAGTGTTGGTGATCGTGTCCTCACCACACAATAAAAAGATATTTCTCTGTGCTTCAGGATGCAGAGTAACAGCACGGTCCTTCCTGTGGTCTTGCTCAGGGGAAGTTCAGCTTGCTAGAGAAATTATATTTACTTTTGGAGTATTCAGCTACATAATCCACTGGCTGGAAACAAAGTGTTAAGTAACTCAGAGTGAGATGCTTCTACATTTCCAGCATGAATGAAGTTATGAAGGGTTAACAAGGAGAAATGGTGGAAGACTGTTTCAATCAACTGATTGGTGTCCACTCTCCCAAAAAAGCAAGCCCAAATGTTCCCAAAGTAGGGAGGATTCTCCAAGGTATTTAAAGAAGTTCTCCTTTTCACAGATGAAAAGCTGTGTACACATCCATGTTACCATGGAGAAAACTACATCTTTGCTCTCCCCTATTTGTGGATTTTGGGCTTTGAACTTCAGATTAATACAGGTCATTTTTGGCCTTCACCAAAACACAGACAGTTCTGAAACTGAAAAGTAAAACCAGTTACTTATGGACCCATAGGGTTAGGTGAACATCCCAAACATTACACTAAAACTCTCAAACCTTTGGCATATTTAAACACAGCACGACAGTTTGCATGGTATCTATTTTCACTTAGTGCATTGAATCAAATTCTGAAGTCTGACCACTCAGGCCAGATTCTGATACCACTCACAATGAGTTGCATTTTTTACCTTCAAGAGCCTCTAACTAATGGAATTTGTGTTAGGGGATGAAGAAATGTGACAGGTTTTAGCATTCAAAATCTGTATTCAAATTCATATTTCACAGGCTGGGCTTAGCACACAATCCAATTCACCTGGCAACACTTTTTCTTCTAATTGAGATCTATATTTCAGCATGAATGAAAAACTTCCATATTTAAAGAAAACACTAAAGAGCCTTTTTCGATCAGTTAATTGAAATTAATTTTAAAGTAGTAAAAGTCTGATTATAGAATGTCATTGTGTGAAGTAGTTTCATTATAACACTAGGCTAAGTCAAACAAACAAAACTAATAAAGATGAGAGGAGTAGCAGTGTTTCTAGCTGAAATTAATACTTTCATCACTGTGTGTTAAAACAGGTAATGATCTCCTAATCTCTACTTTGGTATGTGCTTTATTTCCATATAAACATTAGTGGTAGGGCATCAGTTAAGAAAGATTTCTAAGGCAATATTAATATTTAAAAAATCAAACAACATTGTTCCTTACACTGTTCTCTTTAATCTTAAATCATACTCCTGGAAACTGAATGTAACTTGTCCAATGCACGTATCGCTCAGGGCTCCTGATGCTACTTTGACTGCTGTTCTGTGTGGGTCTCAAAAAAAGGGAGAGCACTTCAACTATAAAAGAAATACAGAAAAAAGACAATGTAAAAATGGTATCTTGTCATCCCTCATGAACCAAAACACCAGGACAAGGGAGTTTCACAGCCAAAGTGCACACTGTGATTCCCAGGCTGCTTCCAAGGGACCTGTTGGAGGGCACCATGAATATATCGCTGCCCCATGGCAAACAGAACCCCCGGCTCACAGAGAGCCAGGGGAGGAAGGTGAGCTTCCATACCTCCCCTTCATGTGCAGTCAAGCATCGCCAGGGTGCTTATCCAGAGTCAGAATTTAGGATGCAGCTTTGGATCCCATGGTTTAAATGTAGCCTGTATCTTACCCCTTTCATAAGGAACAGCTGCTCACCACTGCACCCCCAATCCACTTGAGAAAACTCCAGTCTGAGAAAATGAGCTGACTTCTACCCTGAGTCCTGCTTTAACGATAACATTTTCTGTTAATAACATTGGAGCAGAAATATCTCATGGGTCATTGAATTTGAGGTCCTTTATCACAGAAACTACATGACAATATTGCTTTTATAAAATTATCAAACACAGTCTAATAATAAGCCAAATTGTTTGTCACTTCTACTCTTTTCCAGAACCTCACTTTTGGGATGACTGGAAACCTACTTCTACTTTCTAGCTTTAATTTATATACCTCTGGGGAATTTTTCTATGAGAAATGATAAGCAAGCCAAAAAGAGCTTAGTTTAATTCTCAAAACCAGCATGAGCAAAGAAGGGAAATCATTACGAGAAGATGCCTCTTAGAAAGCAAGCAGGATAGGAATCAAAGGTATAAGAGAAAATAAGCATCCAGTGTTCTCAGAGTCACAACAGACAGGTCTTAATTGAATTTCCTGGACCTACATAAACTTTAATCTGCTTTTGCTTCATTAGCAGGAACATGGTTCTGTTATTTAGAACCAGGTGAAGTTGTATCTCCAACTCTCCTCTCAGAACCTAGCCAAGAACATGGGCTTCAGATTTACGGATACCAAAGAACCAAATCATGTTTATGAGGACCATCATAGAAAATTTCAGATATAATCCAGCCTAGAAAATGTTCTGATTAAAAACATTTATTATTTGTATGCATAAGGAAGGGACAACATCTCCACAGATGAAACCAGTAATTTTCTAGCCAATCATAGTTGCAAGCAGGAAAGGATATAAAATCTTGAATTTAAGTTTAATTTCTGAGTTTACAAGTGACTTAGCCTGTGTTCTCACACCAGTCTCTTATCCTCTTTCCGTATCCATCTCCTCATCTTTAAAATATGGGTAATAATACTTCTGTATCCCTTGAGTGTTTCTTAAGCTTAATTAATTCAATGCTTTACAAAGTGCTTTCTGAGCCAGAGATGGGAGCACTGGACATATCCAAAAGTTTCTACTTTAGACCATTTGCAAATAAATAAAGCTGTGCTTTCCAGATCTTATTTTTAAAACAGAGTAGGAATGACCTGGCCTCCAGTGATCTTCTCTCATGGAAAAAGCATTGGAAGCCAGGTCTGCAGCCAGAGTATTCTCCCAGGTCAGTAGCCCTCCCTTGCCTGGGGAATGTGAGAATGTGGCTGCAGGCCAGGCCCCTCATGCACAGAGGGAGGGAATTGGAGCATCAGGCCTCCGACCAGCACTTGCCAACCAAAGCTGTGTTTTTTTCATAGAAAGCTAATGGGAAAATGCATGTGCACGCCAATGGGTCTTGTTCATCTGAGACCTTTGCAGCTGTCCTGCTAGGAAAAGAACAGGACACAGGGGCAGCGAATTGTACAAGAGCTCAGGGGCCCCTTGTACCTTGGAGGAAAGGAAGCAGAGATCAAACACTTCAACCAGTCTCATACTTCATTAGGACCACAGCTCTACAAATCAGATTGCTTAATGTAGAACATGATTTTTGGAGCTGAGGCTCCACTGCAAGGCTGGAGATGGGAAGTCCAAGATGGGACCAAGGTTTTTCAACTAGAGTTAAAATGTTTGTATGTATTCAGCTACAAATGTTTGTAGGGTAGGGAAAGAACAGGAATTACTGGCCTATTACTTCTCTAGTCAGGAAGGGTCTATCACTTTCTAAACTGAAAGTAACTAGGACAATTGTGTTGCTTTTCACACAATACATCTGTTAAAGTTGGTTGTACTCCTACACATAATGGAGAACATTAACCAGAAGGCAACTTCTGGCTAACCACAATGTTTCTTTAAAATGAAGCATGGAACTTTGTCATGGAAAAAGTATGGCTTGGGGTTAAGCAGTAAGTTCAAACTCAGAAAGTCCAGGGTCAATTCCTTACCCAACCAGAAGCACAAGAGCAGTATTTGTATGTTCTGCAGTACTCTTCATTTGGAATGTGAAGTGCCTTGCACTATTTTACGTCACCCCATCTCTGTGTTTCAGCCCCTCATGTGTAAAATGGGAGACAATAGCAAAGAAATCTCACAGGAATGGTGAGATATTCAGATGTTAAAGAAAGAGGGGCCATATGCGTTCCTAAAATAAGTATCAGCATCGAGAGGGCTATTTTGGGACAACAGAACTGTGCTAACTTTGCATGCAACTGCCTCCATCACAGCAGAAATTAGATCTATAGGAGTTAAAAAAAAACACGTATAAACACATACATGCTCTTGTATGTGTCATTTCTAAAGCAAATGATGTGGGGATTTAGACTGCTCAAGAGATTGTGTTCAGAAATACTGACAACTACCGAGCCCCACTTTTAAGTGACATCGACAATGCTGTGAGCTAATGTCAGTTAGCTTGAGAGTTACAGCATTACTGGTTGGTAGCGTTAATGGTGATGCCCAGGGAGAGGGACAGTGGTTTAGTGAGTCCCCAACATTCCCAGTGTATGCTGGCTGCCTACACAGGCAGGGAGAGTGAGGTGGACAAAAGTGTCATGCGGAAGACCAGAGTGGTGTGGTGAAGAAGCAGCAATGGTCACAATGATGTCTAATTTCAGTAAGTTTCTGGATGAGGTTCTAAATATCGGACTTAACAACCTAATGTGCCCACTGGTGGCTTATATCCTCCGTCAGGTCTAACTGTTTATACCTACTTTTAAACGATAGAAGATATAAGCTTTGAAATATAGGGCTATAAAATAAAGAACAAGTGGAGCACATATATGGCTTATGGTTGTTTTCTGTAATTAAGATCGGCACAAACTCACTTTTCCTTGTCAGGAAGAGCCAAGTTATTCCATAATCCACGTACCAAGGAGAAAAGGCAGGATCACTTGAACTTATAAACAGACCTTTAGCAACTAGAGATGGGAGCAGGTCACAAGGGTTGTTCAAGGTGTGTCTGGCACCTTGGTACCTTATTAACAAGAAAAACAGTTTAGGTAGTAATTTAGACATGGACCTAGAAATCTGGTTTGTGCTCAACATAGAGATTCAAGCCAAATTCCATCAGATATCCCATAGTTTCACCTTATAAACTGGTTATTTGTGTACTTGCATTAACACATATATCTACATGATACATTTCTCATTGTTGCTTAAATTAGAATGTCACAGTGATGGTCACTGCCTTTTAAACTTGTGAACAGATACAAAAACTAAAGGGTTGTGAAAAATAGTTTAAAATCATCCACGTTTCCCTAAATCTCAAAAATAATCACAGTTGTGTTAAATTGCTTTATATATTTTAATTTATTTGCCTTCATTTATGGGTAGTTCCAGGCTTCTTTACCAGTAAATAAAGTGTATAGATATGTGAACATGCAAGATAAATTCTTAGACCAAATTGATACAATCATTATAACTTTTATTCAGGGCTCATCTCCAAAAGGCATGGCCAGATGCACTTGAAGTCAAGACAATGAATGTGCTCACAGAAAGCAGTGCAACATACATTGAATTGAGATAATTGGAATGACTTGCTATACTGCAAGGGTTTGTAGGAGAAGGGGTTGCAGGGGTGACATGTGTAGGAAGAGATGATGAGCTGCACTGTGCTGGTCACAGCCATTTCCAGCTGGTTTCACAACAGACAACACTGACTCACTTGTGCACCAAGACTGAACCAATGAGAGGAACACATGGTGCCTCTGCAAAAAACATATTTAAGGAAGACAGTAACCACTAAACAAGAAGAGCTGCCAGAGACGGAGAGATGTCAGAACAGGCATAGAACAAGAAGAGATGCCCAAGCAGGGGCAAGAGAGACAGAGCAGGGTAGATGCTGGAGTAAAGAAGGGGCGACAGAAGCAACAACAGAGCAAGAGAGAAGTTCAAGGAGGGGTAAGGAATCTCCTAGGCAGGTATGCCTCTGAGGGGACTGTGGTCTCTCAACCATAGAGTCATGGAATAATTAAGATTGGAAAAGACCTCCAAAACCATCTAGTCCAACCATCATTGCAACACTACCATGCCTACTAAACCATGCCCCAAAATGCCATGTCTACAGGCAGGGATGGAGACTCTGCAGCCTCCCTCGGCAGCCTGTTCCAAAGGCTAATCACTTTCTTTGAAAAGGTCCACCCTATCAGAATATGTGAGCAAGACAAAAGGAGCAGTGAAAAAAAGGAAAAAAATCTTTTCCAATGATGCTCACTATGTCATCAAAGGGACAAAGCACAATGTGGAGTGAGGGGACTGGGGATGGGGAAAGGGAGGAAGGGTCTTGCAGAGGGAAGTAGTATTTTCCCTAAGTACTTCCCTTCTTTATTTCTCAATTCTGGAATCAAGAATTAAAATTTTATGTTAATTGCAATGAAGATTTCTGTGAAATTCTCTGACACAAGACTATTTTGTTCATGACACTTGGATAACAGAAGAATAAATGGAAAGCTTTATTCCAAACCTGAACTAACTACCTACAGTTTAGTAAAAAATGAGAGCCTTTCCCCTCTGCTGTCTTTCTTCATCTTTTCATTATATTTACCCCAGATCCAAACAGGACTGCGTTTCATGAATTGGACAATGCCCAATAACTACGGGAATTAAAAGATAATAATGTGCTGAAACACTGACTGCCAGAGATACACAGACACAAGGGACAAGAAGACATGTTTTTTCCTGACTATCCAGCTGCTTTGAATTCAGCTGAAACACAGTCTCGCTCTGAGACGCCACGTGAAAATGGCTTGCACTGTGTGAAGCTGACCCGCCTGCTCACTTGGGAGGGACTCAGACAACCCAGGACGTGGAAGAAGTGACATGATATTTCTGAGGAGAGTCCAGATTGCCAAGGTATGTTGAGCTTAGGAGAAGGGATGGGATGCTAGGGAGCCCATGCTGATTGTTGGACAATGTTGGCCCTCGTCCAGGCTCAGACATCATGGGATGCTCGAACTTGTGAGAACTGGAAAGGGTCCCTGCAGGGCTGGAGCCAGATAAGCAACAAGAGAGTGGAGTTTCTCTCCTTCTGCAGCTTCATTTCCCTTGGTGTGTTGAGAATTTCCTATTGCCAGACTGACCAGCCCAAAAGCAATGAGGAGCTTGGGAATGAGCCTTGATTGTTGTTTAGCACTCTCAACAGCTAGATAGACCTTGGAGTTTTCCATCCTAAATGCAGGAGTATTGCAAAAACTGAAGTTAAGGTAAACTCATTTTAACTGCAGTCCCTGCAATTCTTCCCCATTTCTACAAAACATGTTAAAAAACTACTTAAGTATTTTGTAAACAGAAGCTGGAAAGGACCAGGAGCTTTGCAGAAAGCTCCTATGGATGATTTATGGGTAAACCATTGCTAATTCACAAAGGTTGTCCAATTTTTAAGTATGATTGCCTTTTCGGTTAAACCACACAGCTCCAGATAGAACAAAGGCTGCGATTAGCACTTTGGAGATATACAATCAACAATCAGCAAGGCTGAGGGATGCAGACACTATTTATCTCTATAAAACTCTTTCTACACTATGATGACCTGAATTTAATTACATCAGCTTCATCCATCAGCTGACATGCAGTCTCTCCAGTTAGATTGTCTCTCAGAGCACTGAACTTACAGCATAACTAAGAAGACACCAGCCCTTAAATCATCTTCTCTAAAGAATGAAAATACACAAGTTCATTAGATAACAAAATGTTTTTTAAAAAAAAATTAGTATGGCCTCTTTGTTAGGTAAGTCGAACCTAGTATACCCATGACCTGTACATCTTCAGTGGCTTATTTCCTTTGTGTAAAGTAGCACAACACAGCTGCTCTTTATCGACGGAAGCTTTTACCTGTCACTTAAGTGGTCCTTGGCTTCATTTTATAAAGCTGTGGAAAAACTCAGCCTGTGGTTATCTTGTTAACGTTAAAAATTACTTTTGTTTTCACATGCCTTTAGTACTTTCTAATTGTGCTAGGGAGTTAGATATATAATTTCCCTGTGTTGATTTGGAAACTACTCTTTCTGCCATAAGATCCATGTGTGTGTTTGTTACACGGAAAGTTCCAGTCTGTGATTCAGAAGTTGCCATTCAATTAGACAGGGACATTTCAACTTCAGTCTGGCAAAAACAGTAATGTGATTTCCCAACATCACAGATGCTTTATCTGCACACAAACCCTCCAGACGCTCATGCTGTCACATATATACAGTTGAAGGCTGTCCAACAATGCTCCAGGATCCTAAAAGCATTTACGAAATCAAGATCAACTGCACTTTCCAACAGAGAAATCATACTGAAATATGACGAGAGTGAGGACATTGCAATGCAAGCAATGACCAAAATGGTCAGGCACCAGCATAAGCTCAGCACTCCTGGACAGCTAGGGAGAAAGGTTGGAAAGGGACCTCCAAAATTCTCAGTTGTTTCTTTTTTTATTTTGACAACCAATCCATCATTTGATTTCAAAACCAAGCAAGAACAGGTTCAGAGCGTTTAGGATCTGACTCAAACCCCCCTGGTAATCAGAAACAAAATGCCATTGCTGTAGGGGTTGGTGGTGTAGATCTAGGATGTGTACTTCAGAAAACTGAAAATTTATGATCTTAAAGGTGTTTTCCAACCTAAATGATTCTATGATTCTACGATCAATTAAAAGATTACAAATGACAATAATTTGCCAAATTTCCTGTGGAAAACTGTTTTCTATTAGTTTTATTTTTACTTGCAGCCCTTCCTATTTGTTTAAAATTCTGCTACTTGTATCCACACCCTAAACCAAACAGAACAGAGCTTCATTAAGCTCAGTTGCAAGGAACATCCATCACACAGAAGCCTCCGTTCTTGCCCAAATCCAACTCTATGTTGCTTAGGGTCCTCAGAGAGAGACTGCAGCCTCACCCTCATAAATGAAGAGGAAAAGAATTCTTGTCATCATGATGACAGTTCAGGGCAAGATACAAGAAAGAAATTGTTGCCTGAACCCATCCATAGGGAACACGCAGTTTCTACTGGGGCTTCTCTGTAAGGAAAGTTACTACCACTGTGGTGGTTTCCCCTGCAGCAAGAGAAATAACCCTCACACTTTCCTCATTGAGACTGCACTTCTCTTAAAGTCATCTCCCAGTGGAGGAATGGAGCAGAACATTGCCCTATTCAACATTAGCTAGAGGGAGAGAAGAATTTTCTAAGTTCTTATTTTCTCTCTTATTTTCTAAGTTCTGTTTCTGTCAGTGGACAGAGTTTTGGAGTGTCCTCTGGGCCATCAGTAAAGGAAGCTGGGGTTTTCTGTGAAAAGTGATGAGTAATCAAAATCAGTCAAATCACATTAAGAGTGGTGTTTGGAAGAGTTTGGGGAATTATGAGGGTTTTGTCTCAAAATTCCTTTCAAAGCAATATGTTGAGAGACAAATAATATCTGGTGGAAACACCAGTTCAGCAAAACACTACGCAGGTACTTAATGTAAAGTTAAATACAAAATAAAAATTGACTGATAACCAGCATAGCCCACAAACATCCCATGAGTCTTTTCAATTAATTCTTTGCATGGATTTATTGCTTACTTGACAAAAGAAACCACGATATCTATTCCCATTTTTCTCTTCCACGAATAATTCCGGCCAAAATAATTCTTTTACTTCCCCAGAAAACTACTTTGATATAAGAAGGAAATATTCCCCACCCTACTGCTTATGGAGAATATGTTGTGGGGCTATACCACAGACTTCAACAGATGGTCATAATTACACAAGTGCTTTCCTGAATCACAGTTTGGAAGAGAAAATTGTATATAACAGTAGAATGCCAATTATTACTCCCTAAAGACACTGAGAAAGGCCTGGCAGTACCATGGCTGAATTTGGTTGGGCATGCACATAGTTTTTTTTTAAAGCGTAAGACTACAGAATGTCAGAAGTACAGAATTATTATCCTTAGATATATGGAATGCTGTGAGCAGGTTCTGCTGTAATGAGTTTGATAAAATATCTCGGGTACATCAGTGCCATCCTGTACACCTTAGTGGCACAGAGAAAACCATCTTCCAAAGCAAGGGTAAAAAATTTTAGGTCTGAAAAATATTTAATTCCCAGGACAGTAGCTGTGTATGCAGATATGAAACAGAACTGAGAAGCACGTTAATCTGATTAACTTCATGTTAGGCCAAGGGTGGGACATCTTTTGTTTTCTGAAGGTCAAAGAGACCCATCTAAGCACACTACCACTCACCTTATCTAAAAAAGGAAAAGAATCCCACAACATGAAATTAAGTCCTGGGTCACATCCAGAGAACAGCCAATATTTCCCATCCTTGCCCTAGATGAAGCTTTGTTGAGCATGAATCTTATCTTGTTGTCTGCAACTGTAAAGCCTAATGCACATGAACACCACACTGTAAAAATTGCAATTTCCATAGTGAAACTAAAGGTTCTAAAATGGCCCACACTTTCATAAGTCCTGATCTGTTTATAGCCTTGTTTATGGAATGTAATGTGTAAAGACCTTCTGTAGACTTAGGAAAAAAAAAAAAAAAGCATGACTCAAAGATGTAACTATAATACCATACAGATTTCAGAATGAGATAATTTTTTTTCAGTCTTCCTGATGTAATTCCTTTATTTGCCTGCTTTACAAAATAAGAAAAATAATACACCTCCTTTCTACTTCACTAGGCTACCATAAGACCATACATACAGCACACTCAATATGCAAAATAGCATGTAACTGTGATATTTGATCTTGCATTCAGTAATCAGAAAAACATGTTCCTTTAAATTCCATCTAGTTTTATTGGAAAATCATTTGCTTCAGAAAATTTGTTTCTGGCACTTTCAAAAACTGTATTGTGTGATAACTTGTTTTTTTTTTCTCGTAACTTATTGGCTTATTAAGCCATTTAATTTACTGTTAATGATGCAAACCATCTTGTTTAATGCTTTAAAGCTGCCTAACACATTATTGCTTTGGTCTGCAAAATAGGGCACTTTTAATACCTCTTTTAAAAAACATTATCATTATTTAATTTTTATCACATAAGTTTTACAAAAATGTCATCTCAATAGATTAACTAATACCACAATAGCTTTTAAAAAACACTGCAGTGTTCCAGAGCATTGGCCTAAGACATCATCACAAGAATTTCATGAGGTCTTCTGTGTGGGATAAGTACTATGACTTATCCACACCACCATTTCCCTTTTTTAACAGTTAAACGCAGTATAGTGCAATGCATCACTAGGCTTGAATGCCGTGTTTATTGACATGAGAATATTCTAGGCAGAAGTTTTCTAATGAAAGAGACAGAGTAACTTTGGGGACAAGCTTTACTTAAGTGAAGTTCATTGTTCATTGCCAGGAGAAAGTGATTTTCTGATTCTTAAGAGACCGTTGACAGCAAAAAAACACAGGGTGGGGCAAACAGCAGTGGCAAGCTGAGCTGCTTCAGGGAAACACTGCAAAGATCTTTGTTGACTACTACCAACCTGTTGGTGGGGCATCAATGGGATTACACTGAGATCTCAGCAACAGAATCACCGAAGAACGCACTCCTTGTTGTTACTAAGATCAAGTCCTTGCAACCTTACATGGGAGAAAGGACTAGAAATAGGTGCGTGATGTAGTGGTGATGTAGAAAGATAGCAGAGGAACTTTGTTTTGCTCTCTATATTCAGGCTGCAGTTTCCCATCTAACCCTCACAACACCAACACTACCTACACATTGACTTAAGCTCGCAATTTCTTGTTACTTGATTACTTCAACTTCAGCAGGTAATTATAAAACCTCTTCAGCACCAGAACCACTGTGATGTGCTTCAGACCTGTTGTTCTGACCTCACTTACTCCTTTCAGTAAGGTGTCTATAGCATCATAGACCGTCAGACCTGGTTTAACATTGCTGCTGATGTTTATACCCTGCTGTGAATGGATGCAGCAGTTCCTTGGGCTTCATTTATGTTTTGAATAGTTTGGTGGGTCTCTTCCAACCTGATTATTCTATGATACTATGATTCTAATATATAATTTATTTTTCTGTTGATGAATATGTTAGATTTCAACTTGTAAATGGCTCTTTCCACTCTACTTGAGTACACCCATGCCATTTCAGGCCCTTTTTGTAGCATGTCTTTTGATGAGATTCTTCATACTATAGATTGAATATGTTCCCTCACCTGCGTTTTACTGATTAAGACCAGCTCCTGACTGGATCTGGAATAATTTTTAGTGTGGAGCATTCTTGCCTCTGTGGGCAGAAGTAGTTGTGTTCAGTGCAGAACACAAAATTGCATCTGTTCTTTAATAGATATTTTGCTAAGACTGTTCTGTACACCTAGATGGAAAGATAAAGGTTTCACATTCTTGGTTTATTAAGGTAATGAAGTGATCACTGCTATGTAAGTGCGTCTTGGAAGTAATGGATTCATTTGCTCTTCTGAGAGAAGTTGCATCAGGTTTCAGGCCTTATGAGGAACGGCTGAGAGAGCTGGGGTTGTTTAGCCTGGAGAAGAGGAGGCTGAGAGGAGACCCCATTGCTCTCTACAACTACCTGAAAGGAGGTTGTAGAGTGGAGGGAGCTGGGCTCTTCTGCCAAATGACAGGGAACAGGACAAGAGGGAATGGCCTGAAGCTCCACTAGGGGAGCAAGACATCAGGAGGAACTTTTTCACAGAAAGGGTCATTGGGCACTGGAACAGGCTTCCCAGGGAGGTGGTACCCCTGGAGGTATTTAAAAGACAGGTGGATGAGATGCTCGGGGACATGGTTTAGTGCTTGATAGGAATGGTTGGACTCAATGATCCGGTGGGTCTCTTCCAACCTGGTGATTCTATGTTTCTATGATTCTATGATAAGGAGGTGAATATTTTTAATGTGCTGCAACAACAGACAGTACAGAGATTCAAGAAAAAAATCACACTGAATTCTGCAAATGTGCAATAGACATCTTTCTGTTACTAGACTAGTAGTATACATAAGAATAGTATCCTGTGCCTGTGTAGTAAGGTCCACCAAAGTGACTTTCTATCACTAAGGTCCTTGTTTTTATAGACGTTTCTGTGTGATGTTTCAATTTTGGGGCTTTTTTGATTTTGTTTTTTTAAGAAATAGGATAAAAGAAATGCAGTTATAGAAGTCAGGCTAAAGCATCTTTTACTCACTTTCAAAGCAGATTGTATGGGGGCTTGGTAGGATATTTTTGTTTTCTTTTGTTTTTTAAATCCCTTCCCCTACCATTCCATTTTCTTTTCCATTCCAATAGTTCCAGAAACTAAATTGTTTACTTCAAGGCTCTGTTTCTTTCTGCACAATTCTCAGCTCTTGTTGCACTTTTCATTAAATAAAAGACATTTTTGTCTGGTGTTTTGTAGAGGCTTATGAGAATAATACACCTCATGCATCACCTTGGTATTCTGTTTCAAGTTACTAAAAGGTAAACTCCATTCAACCCCTTTGAGGTTATCTGTCATATCCCAAGTCCATACTGGCTAGGAGAGTTCTTTCACACAACTGCTCAGGCAAAGCCCTTCATTTTGCAGGGCTGAGGCTGCTTGCTCACCCACAGCTAAGAGCCCTTTTTGACCAGTTTCTCCCTTTCCCCTTATGAACAGATTTTTTTTCTCTTTCTAAGTACAGGGGACCCCCAAAATGCTTATTTGAAATCCGACAACTGCTCTGCAATAACCCAATGGCAGACAGAAAAATGTGAAATGGAAATGAGCTGAACAAGTCTATAATCAGGTTGAGAGACCACTAGGGAAATACTCAAAGCAAGCACCAAAACTTTTTTATGGAAACTGTTAAATGAGACAAAGATATTGCAAGCTTGAAAAGCCTTTCTGTGGCTTACAGTTCAAATGCTGATTCTTTCTTTACCATCCCAAAAGTGTATGTAGCTACAGTGTGGTTTCAAATTCCATGAGGTAAGATGCAATGGGAGAAGGGTCATTTTCTCATACAGTATATTACCAAAAATATTCTCATCATCTCCCTAAAGTTCATTGTTCGACCTTACAAATGTTAACTATTATACTGGTATCCCTTCAGCTTGCAGGCATGCTGTCTTCCTCCACAATAAGTATTGGTACCAAAAGAGACACAGGATGCAGTGCAACTACGTATGACTAGAACTGGTCTGATTTTCCCAAATATTAAGTCACTGCTAAAGAAATTGCGATTAACACAAGAATGGTCAGCATGTTTGTATTTAGGTATTTCATTTGCAAGCCTGATCTGAAGGGCACAGAAAAGAAAATTCTGGCTTAAATCCATGGATACACAGTCATTTCATTTAGATATGAACCCATGGTGGTGCTTAGACGCTCCTGCCTCATTACTTGCAATCAGCAATGCTGATGTTCATATGGCCACATGTGGCCTATCTCATGGAAGTCTTATCACGGAGTGACCCACCCCAGAGGAAGAAAAGCTCCCTCAACTTGAGCATTAGTATGGGGAAGACAGCACAAATAAGGGGAGGTAGCTGGGAATTCTTCAGGTAACAGCAGCGACTGGATTAAAATGACGGTTTAATCATGACCCCCAGACCTTATACGTAAGGCCAAGATTCATGGTGCAGCCTGTGCTAATAAAATGCTATCAGGGCACTGAAACAGGGAGAAGCCCACTTCATTCACTCCTGTCTACACATTCTTGCCCCTTCCCTTGCTCTAGCTTTGATCTCACCTTGGCTTTCAACAAGTCAGTTCAGCTTCCTACTGTTTAAGAAAAACTGCTCCACAACAGAGCTGGGTCAGAATAACCACACAGTAAACTGAGAGGAGACCCACGGCCAATGGAATACAGATGGGGGCATAGCCAGTCCTCGGGGAGAAAAGAAGCATCATCACCTCTTTCAAAAGCAAGAAGCTATAAGCTTAACTCAGCAATCTTCACGTTAATGGTTGCAATGATTACCTTCAAAAGATAGGACTTATCTAAAGCACCTGGACTCTTCCACGGGAGCTTCCATTGAGCTCAGGATGGAGATAACATAAAAGTTTAATGACAACAAATTATATTTTAAATCTTAACTACTCCATTGTTAACCATTTTAGCAGAAACCGCAAGCTAAGATGTTTATCTGCTGCTAGTGACTTTTCCCCTGGGTGAGCTGCAATTAAATCTCTTCAAGCACAGGGGGAAGAATGTCAAATTTAACTTTCTCTCCCAACACATCCTAAATGTTCTCAAACAGGAAGAAGAGGTGCATTTCCAGAAAGGTTGAGTAGTCACAACAGGATATTAGTTTGTGGGGCTGCAAAACACAAGAGGTCAAAGCAGAGCGGCCTCATTAACTGAAAGTGTAAAAGACCACATTTGCCCTTCTCAGTTGGAGAAGTGATAAAAGCAGATTTCAGAAGCCAGCTTTTAAACCTGCTGGCTATAGAAAAAGTGTAAATTAGATTTATCCTTCACTGAAAGGGAGACAAAGCTCCCTGCCTTGCAGTCACACTTGTGTATGAGTATGCACACAGGCAGCTACTGCCAAGCTGATGACCTGCTGGAGTCACTCCCCAGCTTACCATGTGACAACTGGCTGACATGCCTACCTGTATAAGCTCAGGTTGGCAGCTGTGGCAGAGAAGGGATAATGCTCTCAGTGCATTGTATATATTCTGCGTTTAGGACAGGATAGGGGAATGTCATTTCACAGTATCTAAACCAGTTGCCCAACACCCTAATGTCTCCTCTCTAGGTGACTAGCCTCTAGGATTTCTTGGAAACTGAGGGAAATTGCAGAAACAAAACTGAACATCAGAGTTGCAGGTGGGAGACCAGGTAGAGACAGAAATGGAGTATGAGAGAAGCTTTTTGGGAAAGGAGGATTAGCACTGTTTCCTTACCGCATATGACCAAGGCCTCCCTCCTATTTTTCAGCTTTTCCTTTCTACAGCTCAAAGCTGTGAATGAAAGGATGTAGGAAGGATTTTAAGACCTCTCTAGAAGGAGCTCAGAAACTCTAAGAATGGCTGTATGTCAAATGAAAACACAGTCTAACATATTCTTTCACCTTTTGGATGACTAAGGTACCAGCTTCAGTTTTTAACAAGAATTAAGATGCTTTAAATGCTGTCAGTTAAAATGTGCTAAGCTACCTACAGTGCAGCTTATGAGATTCTGCAGATTGTCTGTAAAATTCAGCCAGGCACTACTGAAGGCAAGACTCCTCTAATAAGCTAATAAATTGTTGTGAATGACCTTCTTACCTCTTATGAAACCACGCAAGCTCAAACAAGTGGGTTGTGTTTCCTTGTCCTAAGCCAATTTCTGTCATCCACCTCAGTGGTGCTCTTAGCCACTGTTCACCAGAAGGGCTGGGTAGTGGGACAGAACAAGAACCTGTAGAGAGGGGAGACCAAACGAAGTGCCCCCGGGAGGCTGCGGTTCATTTAACTTTTGGTTTGCTTAAGAGAATACAAACCTCAAGAGGCTGCAAGCCACGCATTCGACCACCAGATGGTGCCAAAAGTGTTCACAGTCTAGGGATGCTAATAAAACGTACCTACCAAACGCTCTGCTGGCAAATCCTTGCTTTCCCTCATTCCTTCCTGCTAAAATTATTAAAATGTAACGAACAAATAAACTATAATTTGCATGTATCACACAAACACCTTAATTTCTCTCCCCAATTTCAAGAAAATACTTAGGTTTTTCCTCCTGGATTTCCTTCCTTGTTAGTGCTACAACGTCAATGCAGAGAAGCCATGGACCTTTAATTATGCCAAGTATCCTTAAAACCATACTTTCTGCCTAGCTTCAATGCTATTAAAACAGTCGATTAAAAATGTGATTTGATTAATTACAAGATAGGAATGAATGTGACTTTGAAACTACTAAAATTAAGTGGATTACAGGTGACTACGTTCTTCAGAACTGTTACATCAAATTTATATTCTTGCAGGATTGCAGTGCTGCATAAAGGGTGACAAAATGTTTGTAAAATACGTTTCTAAAAAGCAGCTGTGATCACTGAAGGCAGAGAGATCCCTCAGGGGCTGTGAGGGCAGCACAGGTTGAAGTGCAGGCAAGAAAGACAAGGTCTTTGTCTTTCCACTGATCTGCTGTAGGCACTCATGCGAGTCAACCTCAACAAACTCTGTTCCAGCCAGTATCACTACTCAGGCTGCAAACTTTGCAGGATGGGGACTGCCTTCAACAAAATACATGTACGGTGGCACTCTCATCTCCAGTGAGACTGTGGCTGCTAGTAAAGTCATAAACAAGGCTGTGGAGAGAACTGTAAAGAGTCCAGAAAATGTCAAGAGTCTACAGGAGCTGCATCACAAGATCACAATTCTGACATTGTGACATTTGTACTGATACACAAAATAGGTGTATAGTTCTCTTTATAAGATGCATATGTAGAACCTTGCAAAAATAATCCCAAAATGCGTTTCTCAAACATTTTTGGAGGCTTTAACTGTAGCTTAGTCCCACCAGTGAGAAAACTAGCAGCCCTCTTTCAGACCACTAATTCACTTACTGACAGAAGTAGAAGAGAAAAGCACTTTTCCTTCCTTTCACAAAGAAGTACAGGAGACATCTCCATCTTTTAGAGACGGCAGCACTTAGATTTTGGATATGACTTGAGTCCTCATGGAATCAGTTCTGACGCAGCCTAAGATCTGGCTCAGTAACAAAGATCTGGGTTTTTTTTAAATGTTTTCAAGGGTGGGGGTTTCAAATTATTTGAGCTGCCTTTGATTTACTTAGCCTTGATATCTACTCTTTCAGGAACAACAACTATTTCTGCTTATAGAGTTGGAGTGTACACATTAGGCCAGGAGAATCAAGACCACAACGAAATTTAGTAGCAAGGACTTTTCAAGCAAAACCTGCCCATCAGTTGCAACCAGTATAAATCACCAAACCAGGCACAATTGTCTCTCACCTCCCAGTATGTCAGCAACCCCAAAACTAACTGCCTAGCAGTCCTTTAAAATTGCCCCATTCCCACCACCACACCACGTGTCCAACTATCTGTACTGCATTAAGCACATGGTCCCTTAGTGTGTCAAGGTCAGAAAGCATCACAGAAAACAGAGTTCCAGCCAAATGCAGTATCCAAACACCACATGAGGAATTCCTGCTGAAGACATTTTTGCACAGCACAATACCAAAAGGGCCAGTGGATATTGGTATTCTGCCTATAGTTGATGCTTTGATTTTGTGATTAATAATAACAGTATACGGCTTTATAAATTTTTTTTCTGACCTAACAGGCACATTGTCTCATTGTTTTATTTTCCCTGAGCAGAAGCTCAGAATGAAATAATTTTGATAGAATAATTTTACTGCAAGTAGACTTTGTCACAAGTACTGCTTACAGAATTACAAAACTCACTCACCTCAAAGCACAGCTGGGATCTAAATTAAGCATAGAGGGGAAAAGCTAGAACTCTGCCAGCCTGCAAAGTGATGCCATTATGATCTTACACTGGCCTTCATTGACATACAGATGGACCAAGCAGGCATTGAAACCCTGTGTATAGAGTTAGTGAGGCTTGACTGTTTAATAATAAAATGTATTGCTTCTGTTTATTATTTGCAAAGAAGAAACCAAGATGGGAACTGGAAAACATAAGTCAGAAGAGTGATTTCTTCAGAAACCATGTTTCTATTGTGATTTCAAGAAGAAACGTAATTCAAGTAGCAGAGAAGGAATACAAGACTGCAGAACTCTCATATATCTTCTATTTTTAAAACTAAACTATATAACAGTATTGCCAGCACCTGAAGGGAGCAACTTCTTTCCTCACACACTTGTTTCTCGGCTCTATACTTTGTACAACATCCTCATCTAAAACACCACCACATTGACCTAATGCCCTCTAGCAGCTGCCCTTCTCGCCTTATTTCTAAGGCCATTTTGGGTGTAGACCCACTGTGTAGGGTTGGGGGAAGGTAAAGGGGGACAATACAGCTCTGCAGCTGCTTTTGTGACAAGTCAACCCAGCATACACCCATATTTGATGTCCTGTGATCACCCACTTCAAACTACAAGCACTATGTGCAGGAAACATATTTTCCAAGACAGATAAAAGTTTGTGAAATGACACTAAAATATACACTATAAATAGTATGCTAGACTTGCAAGATCAAGCACCCAAGAGCCAGGAAATGACAAAAAAAAGTTAACCCATATAACCTTAACCCAGAACCCATGGGCATATATGTTGTGGCACGATTGTCAGCTTATAAGATAAATTAGTATTTTATTTAATATTGTTCTTCCTTGCTCAGTGCACATAACAGCCTGGGCTCACTGAAAAAGGAATTATTTGATACCCTTGTTGCTCAGTGATCCAGGCCTTGCTTCTAGTATGCTCTTCAAATCCTATTCTGAGGCAGAAAAGCCCATAAGGAAACAACTATTTCCATCATACTCTTTTCTACAGTATAAATGCAACTCACAATTCACATCTCACTAACATTTATTTGTATTTCTTTTACAAAAGCTGCTAATGGTAGTGCTGGTTTTGTGATGCACAATACAGAGCAAAGAGTGAGTATCAACTTGGAGTGCTTGCAACTTCCTTGGATGCTGAATTTTAGTGCACTTTCTGCATTTGGCATGATTTAAATATTCAAAGTATAGTTTCCATCTGACAACAGTGGGAGCAGTAGCTCCTCTTCATTTATGTGTATCATCTCACAGACAAGAAAAACCTATGAAAAGCTGGGTTTAAGCGATTTGCCCATCATCACACACAGCTATGTGGTAAACACAAGGATGTATATTTACTCTCCTAAATACCACTTAATTATTCTACACTTTCATTTTACTACCTCTGGTTCCCCAATTAATTCACTGAGTTTCCTTGAGAGCCCATTTTTTGGTATAGAAATGTTACGCGGGCAGATTTTCCAAATATTTCTAATGTTGGTTGGTATTTCTAAACACATAGCAGAATAGCCCTGGTCAGATAGCTGTGTGGCCAGTAATCTCTGGCACGTTCAACACATATGCAGTCTTACTATGTGGATGTGAGACAGTTGCTGTGTTCAAGCAAAGCAGACAAAATACTCCCTGACACCACTGGATTTGCTGTGAACTTAGATGCATTCTGTTCTGAGGAATTCAGGACAGGAATAAGACAGTCTTACTTACAGGATGCTCTCCATAATGAAATGGAGGTCTTAAACTCGTATACTACATGACAATTTGCCTTCAAAGCCCAGTTTTCTCTGCCTCAGCTTGCAGAGAGTCACAGCAAGTCTCCTGAGCCTAATAGTGTCCAAAGACACCAACAAATACTTACAACTTCTTTGGTCACGGTGTATTACGGTAATACTACACATATACGGAACATGATGCACCCAGCTGCCTGTTTCTATTACAAGCAGGAACAGCTGAAATGAGACGAGCACATCTGGGACAGCAAGTGCGTATATTCCATAACTGTTCTCCACAGCAAATGCTCAGGGAAGTGGGCAGTGATTTTCCAGACGAACACTTCATCTTGGCCTCTCTCCTTTACCATCTTTATAAAGCCTCGTCAGCTTAATGAACCCAATCAAGACATCAAAGGCTGCTGCCCCCATAAGTATTCAAACTACAAACTATACAGATGTAGAGCCCAGCTCATTGATTCAGCTCCTTTGCTTGCTTTTCAGGGGTGAGGTGCTGAGGTAGGTGACAAGCATACAATACACAAACTTGAGAATTATTTTTCTATTATTTCTAACCCAAACAGCCACTCATCCCCCTTGAAACAAGTCCTCTCACTGGAGGGACTAGCCCTGCTTAGCATGGATGCTTGTCCTGCCCTCTGTGCTTCCTGGGGTACACCTGGTGCACTCCCAAGGGGACACAGGGAAAACACTGGGATGACTTAGCACAGTCAGTGCCCAAGCTGCCGAGGCTGAGGGCGACAGCAGGGACCTAGGCGAGGGCCCTGGCCTACCATCATGGCCAAGGTTTCACACCCACAGGGTCTCATGCTACACAGACGCAAAGCCAGTGGAGCAAGGGTGCTTGCTCACTCAACAGTGCATTTAACTGTCAATCAGAGCTCCTTCCTCCCGCCCACACTGAAGCTGCCTGTACAGGGCCAGTCCTCTTTAATAATCTTCATAAATGTCAATAAGTTTGCAGACAACATAAAATTGGAGCAGCTCTTGGCACTCTCAAGAGCAGAGAAGCCCTGCAGAGAGATTTGGGCAAATTACAGAGTTGAAGTTTAACAAGGACAAGTGCTGGATTTTGCACCTGGGACAGGGCAATTTGGGATACGCATACAGACTGGGGAGTGAGAGGCTGGAAAGCAGCCCTGCAGAAAGGGATCTGGGGGTTCTGGTTGATGGCAAGTTGAACGTGAGCCAACAATGAGCCCTGGCAGACAAGAGGGCCAACCGTGTCCTGGAGTGCATCAAGCATGGCTTTGCTGGCCAGTTGAGGGAGGTGATTGTCCTACTCTGCTCCAAACTGTTGTGGCCCCACCTCGAGTACTGTGTGTAGTTTTGGGTGCCATGGAATAAAAGAAATGTAAAGCTACTAGAGAGTGTCTGGAGAAGGCCATGAAGTTGGTGAAGGTTTCATCACACTTTACTGCTTCCCCACAAAGGAAGGAGGAGAACTAGGCACTGATCTTTTCTCTCTGGAGACCAATGATACAATCTAAGAATGGCAGGAAGATGTGCCAGGGGAGGTTTAGATTGGATATTAGGAAAAGGATCTTCACCCAGAAGGTGATGCAGCACTGGAGGAGCTCCCCAGGGAAGCAGTCATGGCACCAACTCTAGCAATATTCAAGAAGAATTTGAACAATACCCTCAGACACAATGTGAATGTTGAGGTTGTCCCATGCAGGGCCAGGAATTGGACACAATCACCTTTGTGTGTCCTTTCCAACTCATAACATTATAGAATCATAGAATGGTTTGGATTGGAAGGGACCATTAATGTCACCTAGCCCAACTCCCCAGCAGTGAGGACATCTTCGATAATCAAATTGATCCTAATTTAACAGGTGTTCAGTTCTGGGCCCCTCACCACAAGAAGGATGTTGAGGCTCTGGAGCAAGTCCAGAGAAGAGCAACAAAGCTGGTGAAGGGGCTGGAGAACAGGCCCTATGAGGAACAGCTGAGCGAGCTGGGGTTGTTTATCCTGGAGAAGAGGAGGCTGAGAGGAGACCTCATTACTCTCTACAAGTACCTGAAAGGAGGTTGTAGAGAGGAGGGAGCTGGGCTCTTCTCCCAGGTGACAGGAGACAGGACAAGAGGGAATGGCCTCAAGCTCTGCCAAGGGACATTCAGGCTAGAGATTAGGAGGAGGTTTTTCATGGAAAGGGTCATTGGGCATTGGAACAGGCCCAATGGAGGTGTTTAAGGCACGGGTGGATGAGGTCTTGAGGGACATGGTTTAGTATTTGAAAGGAATGGTTGGACTCGATGATTCGATGGGTCTCTTCCAACCTGGTTGTTCTATGAGTCTATGAAAATTGTTCACAGTCCCATCCAACCTCACCTCAAATGTTTCCAGGGGTGGGACTCCTCTCTGGGCAACCTGCTCCAGTGTTTCAACACTCATGGCAAAAAAATTTCTTCCCAATATCTAGGCTAAACTAGTCTTATCACTACAAGCCTTTGTGAACAGTCCCTCTCCAGCTTTCTTGTAGCCCCTTCAGGTGCTAGAAGGTCACTATAAGGTGTCCTCGGAGTCTTCTCTTCTCCAGGCTGAACAACCCCAACTCCCTCAGCCTGTCCTCACAGGGAAGGTGCTTCCAGGCCTCGTAAAGTAATGGGATATGTGTAAGATTCCGCGAAAAATTATCCGTGTCCTTCTAAGTGGAAAATCCATCCTGTCCGAGATCTTGTCTCGCTGCGCAGCATCACAGAATCACAGAATCACAGAACAACCAGGTTGGAAGGGACCCATCGGATCTTCTAGTCCAACCATTCCTATCAAATCGATGGAGATCGCACTGCCCAGCCATGATAAAGGAGTCTCGCTTCCTAAAACTCCGAAACGAATCTTAGGAGAGTTTGTTTGCCGCCGTTTTCAGTATCAGACTGCCGAGGGCTGCAGGGCTGAGAGGCAGACCGGCCTCCCTCGGTCCCCTGGCCGCGCCCCTGCAGCTCAGCCTGCCCCCATCCAGCTCCGCTTGGCCCCGCCCCCTCGGCGCTGTGGGGAGGGCAGCGTCCCGGCCAGCCCTCGCGAGATTATTGGGCGAAC
>JAUMJK010000918.1:0-55032 GCA_033558105.1 Coccyzus lansbergi
GTGTGTGTGCCCCTCCCCTCCGAGCGCGTACGTGCGCGCGCGCGCCCGTGGGCGTGGCCGCCGCTCTGTTCCCCGCCTCTCGCTGGTGTGGGGGGTTGCGTGCGCGGCGTCCGTTTCCGGGTCGGGGCGGGGTGTAAAGCGCCGCCGCTCCCGCCGCCCCCTCCCAGACCCGCCGCGGACACCGCAGCAGGAGCAGCCGCCGCCGCCTCCTCCTCCTCCTCCCGCCGCCATCCCGCCCGTCCCCCCCCTTCCCCGGCGAGCTCCCTTTTCCCCCCCCACCTCCCTCCCCTCCTCCCCCACCGCCCTCTCCCTCCTCTCCCAGCTCCGCCGCTCCCGGCGCCGTTACAGGTAGGCCCGACCCCCTCCGCTCTCCCTCCTTTTCCACCTTAAAATACCCTCAAAACCAAAACAACCCTTCGCCGCTTCGTCCATCCGCCGCACGGAGGTGGATTTCTATTTTTTTTTTTTTTTTTTTTTTTTTCCCCCCGCGGTCAACGCCACTTCCAGGCTAGGCCGCCGAGCCGCGGCCTGGCGTAGCGGCCCCGCCCCGCGCGGGCTGCGCCTCCGCCGGCCTCGCCCCTCACGCCACCCCGAGGCCGCGCGCGAGGCCTGCGCTCGGCGGCCTAGGCCCGAGCCCGCGCGCGCCATGGCGGCCACTTGGGGGGAAGGGGGGGTCGGGGTGTGTGTGGGGGGGGTCGATGGGAGCTCCCCAAGAGCCCCCCCCCCTCCTATTCCCCCCAACCCCCCAAACCTTGTTGGGGGGGAAAGGGTTGGGGGGAGGGGAGGGACCCTCTGCGTCACGTGGCGCCACCGCCCCCCCCCCCCCCCCCCCCCAGTACCTTTCAGCCTTTTTGGAGCCTTTAGGGATTTTTTGTATTTTGGTGGGGTTTTTAAATTTTTTTTAGATTTTTCTCGATTTTTTTTGCCTTTTGGCCTTTTCTCTTCTTTCCCCCATCCCCTTCTCTCTTCTTTTTTAGCCTCTTTGCGCTTTTTTTTTTTAGCCTCTTTGCGCTTTTTTTCAGCCCCTTTGCGCTTTCCTCCCTCTCAACCTGTTTACGTTTTTCCAGCCTTTTAATGATTTTTTTTGTAATCCCTTTTCTCCGTATTTTTTTAGCTTTTTATCGCTTTTTTCAGCGTTTTTTGGCCGCTTTTTGGAACCTTCCAGCGTTTCTTTTAGCCCCTTCGTGGGGTTTTTGAGGCTTTTTTGCGGCTTTTTGAGCTCTTTTAACCTTTTTCCTTATTTTTCTCTTTTTTTGAGCTCCTTTTTGAGGCTTATTTTACCTTTTTGATTCTTTTTTGCCTTTTTGAGCCTTATTTTACCTTTTTGATCCTTTTTAAATTATCAGAGAATCATATTCTATGATTCTTATCATATTCTTATGATTCTATGATTCTTTTAAAATTATCTTTTTCTGCTTTTTCGCGATTTTTTGGAGCGTTTTGCTCTTTTTGTCCCTTTATTTTTGTCCCTTTTTTCTTCCCTATAGCTTTCTCATACTTTTTTCCCCTTCTAATTTTTTTTCCTATTCCATGTGCCTTTTTTTACTATTTTTAGTGGGTTTTTGGCCTTTTTAAATGCAGTTTTTTAACTTTTTAATTCCTCTTTAATGCACTTTTTTTGGCCTTTTTTTTTTGATTTTTTGTGCCTTTTTTTTTGACTATTTTTATGCCTTTTTTTAGCCTCTTAGTGCTTTCAAAGGCCTTTTGGGGGGCATTTTGGTGCCTTTCGGGACCGATATTTGGCTTCTTTCTTTTTCCTTCAGTCTTTTTTTGGTTTGTTTTTTCCTTTTTTCTCCTTTTTTGTGCCTTTCCTCCCCCTCGCTTATGAATTTTGGAGCTCCTCGGCCTCTCTTTGCCGCCATCCCGAGTTGTTTTTCCGCGCGGAGCTGCTGGGGAGGGGGGAAGGGAAGGGGGGGGCGGGTCTGGCTCAGAGCTGGCTCCTCCCCAGGATTTGGGGGTTCCCCCCCCAGGCTCAGACCCTCCCTCTCTCCCCCATCCGTAACTTTGGGGGTTCTCCCTTTCACCCTCCCAGACCATTTGGGGGTTCCTCTTCCCCCTGCCAAGGCTCAGAACCTCCCTTTTCCCCCATCCATAGCTTTGGGGGTTCCTCTTCCCTCCCCGGGACATCCCCCAGGCTCAGACCCTCCCTGTCTACCCAATCCGAAGCTTTGGGGTTCCCCTCTGAACCCCCCATCCCCAGGCTCAAAGCTTCCATGTTCCTCCATCCGAAGCTTTTGGGGTTCCCCCTTCCCCCCCTCGGACTATTTGGGGGTTCTTCCTTCCCCACCCAGGCTCAGAGCCTCCCTTTCCCTCCATCTGTAGCTTTGGGGGTTCCCCCTTCCCTCCCCAGGACATCCCTCAGGCTCAGACCCTCCCTATCCCCCCAGTCCGAAGCTTTGGGGGTCCCCCCTGACCCCCCCTGAGGCTCAAAGCTTCCCTGTTCCTCCATCCGAAGCTTCGGGGGGTCCCTCTGAACCCCCCCTAGGCTCAGAGCTTCCCTGGTCCTCCATCTGAAGCTTTGGGGGTTCCTCCTTCCCCCCCAAGGCTCAGAGCTTCCTTTCCCCCTATCCGAAGCTTTGGGGGTCTCCCCTGAACCCCCCCCAGACTGAGAGCTGCCCTTTCCCCCCATCCCAAGCTTTGGGGGTTCCCCTTTCACCCTCCTAGACCATTTGGGGGTTCCTCTTCCCTCCCCGGGACCCCCCCAAGGCTCAAAACTTCCCTGTCCCCCCATCCGAAGCTTTGGGGGTCCCCCCTGAATCCCCCTCAGGCTCAAAGCTTCTCTGTTCCTCCATCCAAAGCTTTGGGGGTTCCCCTTCCCGTCCTTGGACTATTTGAGGGTTCCTCCTTCTCTCCCCCTAAGGCTCAAAGCTTCCCTCTCTCCCCCGTCTGAAGCTTTGGGGTTCCCCCTTCGGGACCCCCCCCCAGGCTCAGAGCCTCCCTCTCTCCCCCATCTGAAGCTTTGGGGGGTCCCTCTGAACCCCCACCCAGGCTCAGAGCTTCCCTTTCCCCCCATCCGTAGCTTTGGGGGTTCCTCTTCCCTCCCTGGGACCCCACCAAGGCTCAAAGCTTCCCTGTTCCTCCATCCGAAGCTTTGGGGGGTCCCTCTGAACCCCTACTCCTAGGCTCAGAGCCTCCCTTTCCCCCCATCCCAAGCTTTGGGGGTTCCCCCTTCCTTCCCCTGGGACCCCTCAGACTCAAAGCTTCCCTGTTCCTCCATCCGAAGCTTTGGGGGTTCCCCCTGTCCCCCCTCAGACTATCTGGGGGTTCCTCCTTCCCCCCCCCCCAGGCTCAAAGCTTCCCTGTTCCTCCATCGGAAGCTTTGGGGGGTCCCCCTGAACCCCCTCCAGGCTGAGAGCTGCCCTTTCCCCCCACCCCTCGGACTCATTGGGGTTTCCCCCTTTCCCTCCCTGTCCCTGGCACCCCCTGACTTGGAGCTGCTCCCCCGTGAGGATTTGGGGGTTCTCCCTTCCCCACCTCGCACCCCCCCAGGCTCAAAACCTCCCTATCCAAAGCTTTGGGGGTTCCCCTTTTACCCACCACAATTTGGGGTCATGATTTCCCCCCATTCTCAGATTCGGGAGGGTCCCCACTTCACTCTCCTCTTCACGAGGGCTTTGGGGTCTCCCTTTCACATAGAGGAATCCCCTCCCAAGTCTCGAGGTGTCCCCTTGAGGATTTAGGGGCTCTCTCTTCACCCCCCCTGGTGTTTTTCGAGCTCTGGAACCCCCTTAATCCAGATTTGGAGTTTGGGGCCCCCCCTCAGCCCCCCAACTTTGTCAATGGGTTTAATCCCAGGGTAGAGGATTAGCCTGTGTCAAGTTCCAACCAGTTCTCCCCCCATACTGGTCCCAGTTTGGGATTGGAGCGGGGATTGCTCTGGTTCAGGCAGGGCCTGTGTGTGCTGAATCCCTCCCCAGCAACCAGTTCTACCCCTACACTGGTCCCAGTTTGGGATTGGGGGGGGGATTGATCTGGTTCAAGCAGGGTCTGTGTGTGCCAGATCCCTCCCCAGCAACTAGTTCTCTCCCCATACTGGTCCCAGTTTGGGCCTGGAGGGTGATTGATCCTGGTTCAGGCAGGGTCTGTGTGTGCCGAATCCCTCCCCAGCAACCAGTTCTCCCCCCATACTGGTCCCAGTTTGGGCTAGGGGGGTCCCTGGGGTAGAGGTTGATTCTGATGCCGAATCCCTCCCCAGCAACCAGTTCTCTCCCCATAGTGGTCCCAGTTTGGAGTGCGTGGGGGGGATTGATCCTGGTGCAGGCAGGGCCTGTGTGTGCCGAATCCCTCCTCAGCAACCAGTTCTCCCTCCATACTGGTCCCAATTTGGCCTTTGGGGGTCCCTGGAGTAGAGGTTGATTCTGATGCAGGCAGAGGCTGAGCCCTCCACTCCCCAGCAACCAGTTCTCCCCCTATACTGATCCCAGTTTGGGCTGGGGGAGGCGATGCCCAGGCAGGCAGGGCAAGCGGAACGGAGGTAAGGAGAAGTTTGGGGTGAGTTTTCCTCTGGAAGAGCCTCTGGCCGAGCCTGGATGGCTTCGCTTCTCTCCCTCGGTGTGTCTCCCCAGCCGCCACAGGCTGGGCCTGCTCCTTTTGTCCCTGCCCAGGAGCTTCCAGGCCGCCTCGTAACCAAACCCCCAAGCTCGTTCGACTGGCAAAACCGCCGCTAGGAAAAAAAGCAAATTAATGCTAACGAAGGCGAACTGGGACGCTGAACTGGTGGGAGGAGGAGGATGAGTGGGTTTGGAGCCGGAGAGACGGCGGCGGATGCCAGCCAACCCTCCGGTGAACCGGGAAGCTCGTAAACAACCAGCTCCCGGGCTCGGCTCTAGATTCTCCTCCTCTCAGCTGCTGCCAGGCTGCCATCCCGGGGCCCTTTTCTCTCCAAACTAGGCAATCGGGGCCCTTTTTGGGTTTTGCCAGGCTGGGTTTTATGGAAGCTGTAAAACCAAACCCCCACCCCTCCTGCGCCCCCTTAAAAGAGCATTAACGTGGAGCGGTTGCTGCGCCTCCCGCTTGGCACAAACCCTGCTGGATTAATCCTCCAGGCTGCTTCGCTCCCGGGGCTTGGTTAAACTTTGATTTTAGTGACCACCCGGCTCTGATTTAAAAAAGAGCTGAAATGGAGGTTATTGAATAATTTTTGAGTTAAGCGGCTCAGCTGGGGGCTGCCCAGGCTGGTTGGCAACCGTAGGTTGTCTGAAACCCAATCGTGCACTCATGTGGCCTTATCTGCCTCCAGTAAATCAACTGGGAAACTGGTCCTGAAGCCTTCTCGTGTGGGCTTGGGGCACGAGGAAATGGTTTAATTCCATTTTCCTCCTCCTAAGGGCTCCCCAGGTGGGCTCAGGGCGCAGAGAAGTTGTTCTAGTCCTATTTTAACCCCTCCAGAAGGCTCCCCATGCAGGTTCAGGGCACAGGGAGGCTAGTGAATTCCATTTTACTGGCCCAGAAGCATCTCCACACAGGATCAGGGCACGGAGAAACTGTTTAATCGGCTTTTAGCCCTCTGGAAGCCTCCCCACACAGGCTCAGCATGCAGGGAAGTTGTTTTATAGAGTCATAGAACAACCAGGTTGGAAGGGACCCATCGGATCTTCTAGTCCAAGGATTCCCATCAAACACTAAACCAAGTCCCTCAAGACCTCATCCACTTTCCCCTCCAAAAACCACTTCAGGCAGGCTCGGGGTGCAGAGAATTTGCTGTATTCCATTTTCTTACCTGCCTGGCTGCCTGTGCAGGTTAAACCAAAGAAAATGGGGCAATGGCTCTGGCTGGCAAGCGTGTGTCTCCACACGGCTGCGAGCGGAAGCTCATAATCCAGATTAAGGTGTGGGGTTTGCACGTAGAGGCGAGTTCCCTGGAGCTGTAGGTGCAGAACTCTGCGAGGAATCATAGAACAACCAGGTTGGAAGAGACCCATCGGATCATCGAGTCCAACCATTCCTATCAAACACTAAACCAAGTCCCTCAGGACCTCATCCACCCGTCCCTTAAACACCTCCAGGGAAGGGGAATCAACCACCTCCCTAGGCAGCCTGTTCCAATGTCCAATGACTCTTTCCGTGAAAAACTTCCTCCTAATCTCTAGCCTAAATGTCCCCTGGTGGAGCTTGAGGCCATTCCCTCTTGTCCTGTTCCCTGTCCCTTGGGAGAAGAGCCCAGCTTCCTCCTCTCCACAACCTCCCTTCAAGTAGTTGGATAGAGTAATGAGGTCTCCTCTCAGCCTCCTCTTCTCCAGGATAAACCCCCCCAGCTCTCTCAGCCACTCCTCATAGGGCCTGTTCTCCAGCCCCTTCCCCAGCTTCGTCGCTCTTTTCTGGACTTGCTCCAGAGCCTCAACATCCTTGTGGCCCCCGGGGAGGGTTGACGCAGCCCCTCGGGCCCCAACCCCTCTCTCTTTTCTCACTCAGCGCTGCCCGTGACCAAAGATCCGCCTGCTGACAAAGCTTGACGCGACCCAAGGCGGCTCAAGATGGACACCGGTGTCATTGAAGGTGGTTTAAATGTCACGCTCACCATCCGGCTACTCATGCACGGAAAGGTATGTCGCCGGGGGATGCCGGCCTGGGCCAAAGCTCCCCCCTTCGCCCCCTCCTGCCGCTCGGAGAGAGGCCGGAGCCTTCCCTTAGCGGCAAATCGGTGTCTTGGACCTCTCGGAGCTGCCCGGTTCCCGCAGCCATTAGGCTGTGGCGTTCGGAATGTGCCTTGGCAGGCAGCCGGCTGCCGGATATCGCATGACGGGATGAGGCAGCGCTTTAAAAGCGCAGCCGAGCCAGAAAACAGCAGCCTGGGAGAGGGGGAGAAATGCCCTGATGGGGGAGCAGGGCGGAGGTGGCCCTGGATGGGGCTTCCTGGGCCCTGGATGCCCTGGGAGGGGGCAGAGCTGGGCTCTGGAGAGGAAATATCTAGTCCCCAATGTCTGTGGGGAGTGGGGATATCAGGGGCTCTGGATGAATTGAGGTGTCTGGGCTCTGGATGAATTGGTTTTGCCCCCAAAAATGGGGAGTTTAGCTCAGAACCCTCAGACTCTGGAATCACTGCTTAATTCTCACTTTTGTTTTGATGCCAGGAGGTGGGAAGCATCATCGGGAAGGTAAGCGAGCACCAACCCCCCCTCTCCCTGCCTCCTTCTCCCTCCTCACCGCTCAGTGCGGCCCTTCTAACGCCCTCTTCTCTCTTTTCCTCCACGCAGAAAGGGGAATCCGTGAAGAAGATGCGTGAGGAGGTGAGTTTGGGATGCGGCGGTGGGGTTGGTAGGGCTGGTGGGGACAGGCTGCGCGGTGCTGGCTGCTGATGGGAGCCGCCGGCTCAAGGCATGCTGGGAAGTGTAGGCAGCGCCACGCAGGAAGCCGAGGAGGAGAAGATGGCTGCCCAGAGCCCAGCGAAGGATTCCTCACCAGCAGGGGATCCCGGGGCTCGCGCGCCGAGCTCTCATCTCCTCTTCCGCTTTCTTCCCGCAGAGCGGAGCTCGCATTAACATCTCGGAAGGGAACTGTCCCGAGCGGATCATCACCCTGGCAGGCCCCACCAACGCCATCTTCAAAGCGTTTGCCATGATCATTGACAAACTGGAAGAGGTGCGTCCGTCGCCTCCAGCCCCCTCATCCCTGGATAAACCTGCCCTGAGATCTGCCCTGGAGGCTGAGGGGAAGATTATCCCTGGGGATGAGGGGCAGGATGGGCTCATTTGGCATGGATTGTGTTCTGGATCGTGCACAGGGGGATGCAGAGTGTGAGGAAAAGCTCTTCCTTGGGGATGAGGAGTGGGATGAGTTCATTTTGCATGGGATCTGTCCTGGATCGTGCACAGAGGTATCTGGAACTCAAGGAAAAGCTCTTCCCTGGGGATGAAGGGCAGGATGGGCTCATTTTGCATGGAATCTGTCCTGAGTTGTGCACAGGAGGATTCAGAGCGTGAGGAAAAGCTCTTCCCTGGGGATGAGGGGCAGGATGGGCTCATTTGACACGTAATCTGTCCTGGATTGTGCACAGGGGGATGCAGAACTTGAGGAAAAGCTCTTCCCTGGGGATGAGGATCTGGAACTCGAGGGAAAGTGCTTCCCTGGGGATGAAGGGCAGGATGGGCTCATTTTGCATGGGATCTGTCCTGGATTGTGCACATGAGGATTCAGAGTGAAAGGAGAAGCTCTTCTCTGGAGATGAGGAGTGGGATGGGTTCATTTTTCATGGGATCTGTCCTGGATCGTGCACAGGGGGATCTGGAACTCGAGGGAAAGCTCTTCCCTGGAGATGAAGAGCTGCATGGGCTTATTTTTCATGGGATCTGCCGTGGATTGCGCACACAGGGGTCCAGAGTGTGAGGAAATGCTCTTCCCTGGGGGTGAGGGACAGGATGAGCTCATTTTGCATGGGATCTGTCCTGGATTGTGCACAGGGGGATCCAAAGTGTGAGGAAAAGCTCTTCCCTGGGCATGAGGGGCAGGATGGACTCGTTTGGCCTGGGATCATGCACAGGGGGATCTGGAACTCGAGGGAAAGCCCTTCCCTGGGGATGAAGGGCTGGATGGGTTTATTTGGCATGGGATGTGTCCTGGATTGTACAGAGGGGGATCCAGAGCATGAGGAAATGCTCTGTGCTGGGAATGAGTGGGAGAATGGGCTCATTTTGCCTGGGATCGTGCACAGGGGGATCTGGAACTCGAGGAAAAGCCCTTCCCTGGGGATGAAGGGCTGGATGGGCTCATTTTGCATGGGATCTGTCCTAGATTGTGTACAGGAGGATCCAGAGTGTGAGGAAATGCTCTGTCCTGGGGATGAGGAGTGGGATGGGCTCATTTTCATGGGATCTGTCCTGGATCTTGCACAGGGATCTGGAACTTGAGGAAAAGCTCTTCGGAACTCGAGGGAAAGCTTTTCCATGGGGATGAAGAGCTGCATGGGTTCATTTTGCATGGGATCTGTCCTGGATTGTGCACAGGGGGATCCAGAGGGTGGGGAAAAGTTCTTCCCTGGGGATGAAGGGCAGGATGGGCTCATTTTGCATGGGATCACACACGGGGGGATCTGGACCTCGAGGGAAAGCTCTTCCCTGGAGATGAAGAGCTTGATGGGCTCATTTGGCATGGGATCTGTCTTGGATTGCGCACAGGGGGATGCAGAGTGTGAGGAAAAGCTCTTCCCTGGGGATGAGGAGTGGGATAGGCTCATTTGGCATGGGATCTGTCCTGGATTGTGCACAGGGGGATCTGGAGCTTGAGGAAAAGCTCTTCCCTGGGGCTGAGGGGCAGGATGGGCTCATTTGGCATGGGATCTTGCACAGAGGTATCTGGAACTCGAGGGAAAGCTCTTCCCTGGGGATGAAGGGCTGGATGAGCTCGTTTGGTATGGGATCTGTCCTGGATTGTGTACAGGAGGTTCCAGAGCATAAGGAAAAGCTCTTCCCTGGGGATAAGGGGCAGGCTGGGCTCATTCCCCATGGGCTCAGCCCTGATGCTGCAGGGGGATCTAGAGCATGAGGGAAAGCTTGTTGCTGGAGGATAAGCACCGTGTGGATTCTGGAATCTGCGCGTGAGCATTCAGGGGGATCTGGAGCGTGAGGGGAAAGATCTTCTGTGGGGATGAGCACCACACGAGCCCCGGGGTCTGCCCTGGAGTGTGCACAACAGGAATGTGGGGCACGAGGGAGGGAAAACTCTTCCTGAGTTCGGACAGGTTCATTCCACAGGGGCTGGTGGTGTTTTCCCTGCTCTTTGCCCGGGGACCAAGGTGCAGGGAGCGACGCTTCCCCACGTGCAGCTCTCTTTACACGGCTTTTTGCTGGGTTGCCAGAGGCCCCCGCGGGGGGTTCCCTGGGCCGTAACCCCCCGGGTTAAATGGATTAAAGCAGAGCACGGCTTCAGAACGTCCTCGGAAGATTTGCTTGGGCTGTAGGGCTGCTTCCCGTCTGGAACACCTTGGTGGGCAGCAGGGCTCAGCTTCATCCCTCTCCCCGGTGAGGTTTTTGGGGCTGCTAAAGGGGAGGAGCTGCTTTGTGCCCCATCTTCCCTGTAATCAGCTTCCCGAGGGGGTGTTGATCCTGGCTAATGTGGCTCCTTGCTCTGTGAGGTTTAGGGCTGGGATTTCAGAGGTTTCCATCCTGCTCTGCAGCATTTGGAAGACCCTGAGTGCTCCTTGCTGGGTGCAGGGCAGAGCCTCTCGACCACAGGGGTGAAATTCCCATTGCCCTTTGGATTTGGGATCCTTCCTCGCGAGAGAATCATAGAATCATGGAACAACCAGGTTGGAAGGGACCCATCAGATCATCGAGTCCAACCATTCCTATCAAACACTAACCCATGTCCATTTGGGACCCTTCCTTAGGAGAGGGGGCACTGCAGTGTGGGTGGCTTGGTCCTAAAAGGCTGGAGAGTCCAGAGATGTTCCTGCTGCATCCCACGAGCTAAGAGCCCTCTGACTGCTCCATGGGCAGCTTGGTCCTAAAAGCCCCTCAGCACAAGAAGGATGTTGAGGCTCTGGAGAGAGTCCAGAGAAGAGCAACGAGGCTGGTGAAGGGGCTGGAGAACAGAACCTATGAGGAGTGGCTGAGAGAGCTGGGGGGGTTTAGCCTAGAGAAGGGGAGGCTGAGAGGAGACCTCATTACTCTATCCAACTACCTGAAAGGAGGTTGTAGAGAGGAGGGAGCTGGGCTCTTCTGCCAAGGGACAGGGGACAGGACGAGAGGGAATGGCCTCAAGCTTCACCAGGGGAGATTTAGGCTGGAGATTAGGAGGAAGTTTTTCACAGAAAGGGTCATTGGGCATTGGAATAGGCTGCCCAGGGAGGTGGTTGATTCCCCTTTCCTGGAGGTGTTTAAGGGACGGGTGGATGAGGTCTTGGGGGACATGGTTTAGTGTTTGATAGGAATGGTTGGACTAGAAGATCCGATGGGTCCCTTCCAACCTGGTTGTTCTCTGATTCTATGTTCCTGCTGCATCCCGCGAGCTGAGAGCCCTCTGATGGCTCCGTGCTGGCATTCTGAGCGCTGCCAGTTAAGCCTTTTGATTTTTAGTAGGTCAGTTGAGCTGCGGCCTTGTGCCTCCCCTCCCCCTGCCAGCACATGACCGCAGCTCTCAGGGCCAGGCTTGTTTTTCTTCAGCCTCGCTCTGCTCCGGCCCTGATCCTTCCATTCCAGCGGGAGGCTCCGTGCTGAACTTAAACCCCCAAAACGCTTCCCCTTAGAATCATAGAACAACCAGGTTGGAAGGGACCCATCGGGTCTTCTAGTCCAACTATTCCCATCAAACACTAAACCAAGTCCCTCCCTTATCTGGCACCAGCGCAACCCATTCCCATTTTGACCCTCTGCTGGCCTGGCAGGGGTTAAACCCCCATTTTCATGGCAATAAGCGTTGAACCCCTTTTTTTTTCATAGAGATAAAGGTTTGGCTGCTGCTTCCTCTGGTTGAAAAGCAGCCATGTCCTTTCTGAGCTGATAAGGAAGGAAACAGAGCCTGGGGTGAGGGTAGGGGGGGGGGTCACCTTGGCCTGGCCTGTGCCAGCGCTTTCCTCCCTCTGTGTCACGTTCCCTCCCCGTGTGCTGAGCTCCCCCCTCCGAGCCAACTCCTCTTCCTCGCAGGACATCAGCAGCTCCATGACCAACAGCACCGCTGCCAGCCGGCCCCCGGTCACCCTGCGACTTGTGGTTCCTGCCAGCCAGTGCGGTTCCCTCATCGGAAAAGGAGGCTGCAAGATCAAAGAGATCAGAGAGGTGCGTGAGACAGAGCAAGGCCCCAAGATGGAGCGAGGCTGGTGGGGGGGGCCACAAGATGGAGTAAGGGCAGGGGCCGGGCACCACCTAGGGAAAAAATAATCTGTGTGCTTCAGCTGGTGCTGCATCCTGGAGACATGGAATCACTTGTCTCTTTTAGCGCTCTTTGTATTTTTAGTGCTTGGGGAAATTGAGACTTCGGGGCAGAACCTCCCCTTCCCAGCACTGTCCCTTGCAGTGGGATCACTGGATTCTTGCTCCCTGCTTCCCAGAGCTCTTGATTCTGCCCTCCTGGCCTTTTCCCACTTGTCGGAGTGGAGCGAACGCGCGGCCAGGCCTGCGTCACCTTCATAATGTCATTTTGCGCTGCTGATAAATCCCCTGTCTGGCTCCACTGGCTGCAGAGCCAGGCTTGGATTACAGGGAAAGGCTTCCCAGGTCCTCCTCTCCCTGCCCCAGGCTCCTAATGACCTTATTATTTGCAGCTAGGATTAAACGAATTTATTTCGGGGTGAAAGGAGGAGGGAGGGGAGAGGGTTAGTTTTGGCTCTAACCTGCCGGCGGGGTTTGCCACTGAGGTCACAGCCCTTTTTGTGGGCTCTGAGAGGGCCTATTTTTACCCCTGACCCTTTGCAGAGCACGGGGGCACAGGTCCAGGTGGCCGGAGACATGCTCCCCAACTCGACCGAGCGAGCCATCACCATCGCCGGCATCCCCCAGTCCATCATCGAGTGCGTCAAACAGATCTGCGTCGTCATGCTGGAGGTAGGGCCTGCTCTCTCGCCACGTGTCGCCGCGGGGATCCCCCTTGGCCTTGCGTGAACCGGGTCCTCCTCCTACTCCTCACCAGTGGGAACCGCTGAGGGCAGAGAGACTGTGGGGGATAAAGGGCTAGGGAAGGGATTAGGCCTCATCCAGGTGAGGCTTGGAGCTGCTTAAAGCCAGGCTTGAGCCTGGCCTCTCAATCTGGTTGTGCTAAATCTTGTCGATAATTTTTGAGGGGTGATGATTGACTGTATTTATACTATAAAAGTTGGAACAAGAAGCAAGAGCCAAGCTGGAGCAGTTAGTCAAACTGCATCTAGACCTTGGACATGAATACTCATGGACAGAATGAGGGGGAATGGGTAGGTTGCAGAAGGGCAGATTTAGACTAGACATTAGAAAGAATTTCTTCACCATGAGAGTGGTGAGGAACAGGAATAGGTTGCCAAGGGAAGTTTTGAGTGCCCCATCCCTGGAGGTGTTTAAGGCCAGGTTGGATTGGGCCTTGGGAAACCTGATCTAGTGGGGTGTCCCTGCCCATGGCAGGGGGTTGGAACTGGTTGATCTTTTAAGGTCCTTTCCAACCCAAACTATTCTATGATCCTGTGATTCCCTCGCTTCCCTGCGCGGGATGGGGAAGAAATAGAGAAATAGTCTCGCTCTCTGTCTTCCCAAAGGGATTTTTCGATCCTGAAGCTGAGCACTGGGGGAGCAGTGGGTGCTGCTGGCACCGGGTGTGTAATTTTCCTCTCTCTCTCTGTCGCGCAGTCTCCCCCGAAGGGCGTCACCATCCCGTACCGGCCCAAGCCATCCAGCTCCCCCGTCATCTTTGCAGGCGGTCAGGTAAGGCCTCTCCTCTGCTCCTGGGGTTGTGGGGTGGGGGAGAGAAAAAGAGAAAAGAAGGTGGTGGTGGTGGTGGTGGGGTGGGGGTTAGCGAGCCGCTCGCTGCCAGCGCTCACCCAGCTGCTCTCCACGTGCTGCTCGGCCTCCCCGAGCCTGCTCCAAGCCCTCCCAGCTGAGGGATGGAAGAGGGCAGAGGTGGGATGAGGGGTGGGCAAAGGCGGATAACAGGAGGAGGGGGAAGCTAGCGAGTCTTCTGGGAATTAAGTAGCCAAACCCCTCTCTCCCAGCCTGGTGGTGTCGAGGGGGTGGGATGTGAATCTGGCCAAGGCTCCTGACTGCGAAATCCAGGCTCTGCCCCCACCCTGCCTGGGGCTGCAGACTCGCTGGGAGGACCCAGAGGGTTCTCTGCTCTCCAGGGCTGCCTGGTGGGGTGCGAAGGCTCAGCCATGGGGCGGATCGGGGTGCAGAAAGGCCTCATCTCGTAGGAGGGTGTGGAGTAGGAGTAGCGCCAGGAGCTGTGGGATTTAGCCTGTCCCTTGCTGAGCTGATCCAGGGGCGTCCCTCGCTCCCTGCTGCCAGGAGGCAGGGCTCCCTTGGGATCCTGCTGGCTCTAAAAGCCCTGGATCCCCCGACCCTGTTTGGGATGGTGCTGGTGGGGTCTGACACAGGTGTCCTCGCCCACGGTTGCCACCCTGGGCGCCAGAGAGGAGGCTCCGGCCTGTGGGTGCAGGTCACCCACCTCCCTCACCCTGCGCTTCCCGGGGTTGCTGTAATGCTCGGAGCAAACACAGCGACTCAGTGCAAATGCCTCCTCCTGCTGTCAGGGAGACCCTCACAGGGTGGGATTCGGCAGGGCCTGGAGCCCCTCGCCGGCCCAGGGCCAGCGCAGGCAGGGGCTGGCGCAGCAGACAGAGGCCTCTGTAGGCAGGGACAGGGGGTAGGTGCCGCCGGCCTCCCTGAGAGCCAGGCCTGCTCCGCTCTTCCCTCCCCGTGCCGGGCTGGCACGCCACGCTTCATTTTTTTTGGGGAGGACGGACCCTGCTGCCGTCCCTTTCCTCGCCTCGGCCCGTTCCCTCCTCCATCCCTTGCCCTCCCTGCCGCCTCCTCCTACTCCTCCTCCCTTCCCTGAACCTCATCAGCCCCCCCCGCCCCTTCCCTGCCTCTCCGACAGCTTCTCCTGCCGCTCTGCGCCGCGGGGGAAGCGCCTGACCGGGCCCTCCGAGGCCTGCGCCCATCCTCCGCGCCACTTGGCAAGCGGAAGGCTGTACCTTGCGGCCCCCCCAGCCGCGGCGCAGGAGCCAGGCCGCCTTCCCCGGTTAGAGCAGTGAGGAGCAGGCTTCCCACGGCCACGCATCTCTTCCCTCCCTTTTCCCCCCTTCTTTTCTCCCCCTCGCTCCTTCTCTTCCGACCCCTCTCCCCTGGCCCAGGGCCGCGGCCAACAACCCCCCCCATCGCAGCCGTCCGGGCCCCGCTCCCGGTGGTGTTTGCGCTCTTCTTTTCTCCGCAGCTCAGAGCCGTGAGTTTTAAGAGCAGGGATTTTTAAAGTCTCCTTCGCAAGAGCAGAGCTTTTAATGTCGATGTGACTTTGGTGTTAGCGGAAGGTTTCGGATTGACAGCCCTGGAGACTGAAGTCCTCTAATTTATCCACAGGACAGGTACAGCAGCGGCAGTGCGAGCTACCCCCACACCGCCCCATCCATGTGCCTCAACTCTGACTTGGAGGGACCACCTCAGGAGGTGAGAGGGGAGTTCAGTCTCCACGGCCCGTTCAATCCTTGGCCTCTCTGAGACTGCCAACAAGGGTGGCATTTTTTTTTTCTCCCCGTCCCCCAAAAAAAACCGTCAACGGTGGCTTTTGTGCTGTGGACTCCTGTCCACTTGGGAACTGGACTCTGAGCCCACCAACCTCTCCTCACGCAGGCCACCCGGCAGCCACTGCATGGCAACGAACTTGGGCCAATTCCAGCCTGGGCTGCAGTTCTTCCGGTGACCTGGAAGTGAGGCTGTGTACCCCCCTCTCCCCCTCCTCTCCCACCCGCCCCCCACTTGCCCGGCCCCCCCCCCCTTCAACCTCCCCGACGAACCTTTAGCCAGCCAGGCCCCAGCCAGTGAGTCGCCCTCTCTGGGTAGCTTCAGGAGGAATCGCAAGTCTCTGCCTGTTCCCTTTAACCCTCCAAGACACGCAAATCGTGGCAGGTCAGGCCCTCAGCCTCGTTCCCCCCCTCACCCCGACCGCCTCTCTTTTGCCTCGTTTAGCGATCGGTAGCCAGCTCCAGCTCTAGGTTGCCCGGCGACGTTTTCCTAGGCGTGCGGCAGTGACGAGAGGACTCGGAATGGGACTTTTTCTTTTTTTTTTTTTTATTTTTTTATTTTTTTTCTCTGAGAAAATGGGGGGGCTGCTGGGCCGGGGAAAAGGAGAGAGGGGCCGGGAGCAGCTAAGCAGGGCTGACGGGGGCATCGCAGGCCTCCTCCCCGAGGCGGGAGGCGCAGGGCTTTAGAAGCATTGTCGGACTCCACCACACACCATCATCATCATCAAGATCCCAGCCGTTCTCTTTTGTTGTGGTTTTTTTTTATTTTATTTTTTATTTTTTTTTTTTGTCTGCCACTTATATATATATAAAATATTATTTTTTTGGGGGGGACGGCGCCTTTTCTGTCCACTCCCTCCCCCCGTTAAGCGCCACACGTCAGGCCAATTCGAGTAACCGCCCGGCTAGCAAACTGCTTGGTTCAGCATTATCCGTCCCCTTTGCCTCTCCCTTGCCCCACTTCCCTCGCCCCGGAGAACTCTCCACCTTGGCTCTCTCCAACTGGCTAGTTGAAAAAAAATCTGTCCCTGGGTGGCTTGTCCGATGGTTGTTAATAGGACTCTTTTCCTCCTTTTGTAGGCCTATACCATTCAAGGACAGTATGCCATTCCACAGCCAGATGTAAGTTTTGATTTACGACTTCTTGTTTTTTTTTTAAAAAAAAAAAAAATTAAAAAAAAAAAAATCCACCCTTTCCCCTTCTTCCTCCCCTTCCAAAAATTTTCTCCCCCTGCTTTCTCGACTTGAGCCGCAACCTCGGCCCCCAAAGACTTGAATCCGATCTTGAACTCCCCCCCAAAAAACTCGCCTCCCTCCCATCCGCCCTCCTCCCCGCAGCCAGATCTCTCCTTTTTCCTTTCCCACCTTCTTCTTTCCGACGCTTCCCTCCTCTCTCTCTCTTGATTTTTTTACCGCCCCCCACACCTCTCTCCCTGCTCTTGGCATTTCACACCAGCTCCAGCTTGTCCCTTTCTCCCCTTTCTCCTCCAATTTGGTGCCCGGCCCCCGAGGGGTGGCTGTGGTTCTCCTGGGGAGCAGGCGGCAGGCGCAGGGGGTTGGCTGCGGCCCTCGGGCTGCTGCCAGCCTGGCAGGGACCGTTGGGGAGGAGAGGAGAGACAACGCGGGCAGCGGGTTGTTGGCCACCACCGCCATCCTCTGGCACCCATTCTCATCCCGTAGGCTCGTGGTGGGCTCCGATCTCCGCTCCTGGCCCCCTTAGAGCAGCGATGGGGGAGGGAGCTGAGCGCCAGGCGAGGGAGGAGAAGGGTTTAGAAGGAGAAAGCTGGGCTGGAAGAGCCCGACGGAGCCGCCGGGTTCCTCGTCCCCTTGGCCGCTCCCTGCATGGTGTGGTGGGAGCTCCCTGCTGCCTCCCCTCTCCTGCCTCTCTGCTTCTCTTCCTGAGCTCCCTCCGTCCCTCGCTTCACCGGGGGGTCCCAGCAGCCCCCTCAGGCCTCGTGCTGCCCTCCTCGCGACAGCGAGAGGCTTGGGTTGTGCTCAAGACGGGTGGGGAGGGGGATATCGAGCGCTTCCGGCGGCGGTTGTGTTGATCTGTGCTTCCTGACTCTCCCTTGGGGCTTGGGAATGGCCTAACTTTTTCTCTCCTCCTTTTCTCTTTCTCCTTCTCCCCTCTAGCTGACCAAGCTGCACCAGTTGGCAATGCAACAGTCACACTTTCCAATGTCTCATGGCAACACTGGATTCAGCGGTATGGAAACTCCTTCTCTCTTGTGTTAACGCTAGCGTGGGCCACAGGCCGGCCCCCTCTCTCTCTCTCGCGGGGCCTCCGCTCGGGCTCTCGTGCTCTCCGAAAACCAAACCAAACCGTTTCCCCCCTAAGAGCCGAGCCCAGACAGGTAACGAGTTTTATCGCGGCGTCTCTTAAAAGGGGTGACTTGGTGGTCGTCGAGCAGGCCTCTTGAGCGGCGAGGGGGCCGCGCAGAGGGTTTAGAAACCAAACTACGGCGCAGGCAGGGCCTCCGTGCTGCTTTTCCCTTTGCCCCCATCCTCCACTGGGAGCCCCCTGACCCGCAGCACCCTGTCTCTCCCCTCCGGCTATTCCAGTCCTGAGCAGGCAACTTGTTGTACCAAATTTGATGTAGATTTGCTAAAAAAAAAAAAAAAAAAAAAAAAAGGAAAAATTTAAAAAATTGAGCCATTTGGGGCTCTAAACTCGAGACAGCCGAACTCATTGTCACTTGTATCTTAACAGGCATTGAATCCAGCTCTCCAGAGGTGAAAGGCTATTGGGGTAATGATTAAAAACCAAAATCTGTAGTTCTTCTATTGTGTATTAATACTGACCCGGGGTCTCGTTCTCCCTGTTAATTGCTGCCCCCGCCTGTGTGCACGGAGGGGGAGGGGAAAGGGGGGGTCAAGGGGACCCTTAGAAGGGCTGGAGGTAGCTGGTTGGCTCTGCTCGGAGTCGCCAGCCGGACAGTGGAGAGCGGCAGGAGGTTGTTGGAGGGCTTGGTTGTTCCTTAGGGTTGTTGGTTAGCGGAGCCTTGGGCCCCCTCAGCCGCACAGCAAATGGGGGAAGAAGCAGCGACTCCTCCAGCCCAAGGAGGTATTTTTTTGGAGCGGATCTGCTGGCAGAACCGTGTTCACCTCTGCTAAAGCCCCTGGAGCGTGGAATGGAGGCTCCTGCTGCTCCCTGTAGCAGGGAGTGAGCTGGGAAAGCGGGGAAAAGCAGTTTAAAAAAAAAAAAAAAAAAAAAGAAAAAAAGGGAGGGGAGAAAATTGTGAAAAGGGGAACAAAGTATCTAAATATGAGGAAAAAAAATTGCATGTAGCACATGAACCTGGCCCCATCGGAGGTGTGAGCATCTCACTGGCTGGCGTAGAACTGCCCTGCCAGGGCCGTGGCAGTGAGGAAGAGGAGGAGGAAGGAGAGGGATAGCGTAGCCCTCAGAGCCTGGTAACAGCGCCGAGGGCCCAAATTGAACCCCAAGAGGGAAGAGTGAGCTGCTGTGGGACTTGTCCTAACCAGAAGGAAGATCCTGCGGTGGTGTCGCAGGGAGGGGAGCGAGGGGCAGAGAGGTAGAGGGGAGAGGCAGGCGAGGTTTGGGAGCAGCAGCGGCAGAGGGAGGGAGTTTGGAGTAACGAGGGAGTTTGTCGTAACCTCACAGCTTGCTCTGCCCTTCCCCTCCCGTTTGAAACCGTCTTCAAGGGAGCTGTGAAGCCGGCAGCAAACGGCGGCTCCGCCTGCTGTGGTCTGCGTGCTGCGCCTCGCTCTCCCACCGCCGCCTCCTCACCTTCTCCCGCTTTTTCCTCCCCCTCTGTCTCCAAGCAGGTTTGGATGCCTCGGCTCAAACCACCTCTCACGAACTCACCATTCCAAATGATGTGAGTATCCGGCTGGCATCCTGCTCGCAGCATTGGTGTTTGATAGGAATGGTTGGACTAGAAGATCCGATGGGTCCCTTCCAACCTGGTTGTTCTATGATTCTAAAGGGCCGAAGGGATTGGGTGGAATTGGGTGGGTAGGCAGCAATGTCTCATCCCTGAGGATCTAACTGGGGTTGTGGTTGCACCCGAAACCTTCACAGAGCCTGGAATGGGTTGGAAGGGACCTCAAAGCCCATCTAGTTCCATGGGCAGGGACACCTCCCACAGGATTAGGGTCTCCAAGCCCCATCCAGCCTGCCCTTGAAAACCTCCAGGGATGGAGCAGTCACAGCTTCCCTGGAGAACCTCTTCCAAAGCTTCCTCACCCTCATGGTGAAGAAATTCTCCCTAATATCTCGTGTAATCCAGAGCCTCCTCACCCTCGTGGTCAAGAAATTCTCCCTAAATTCTAGTCTAAACCTGCCCCTCTCCAGTTTATCCCCATTCCCCTCATCCTATCACCACAAGCCCCTCTCCAGTTTATCCCCATTCCCCTCATCCTATCACCATGTTTAAGGGACGGGTAGATGAGGTCCTGAGGGACCTGGTTTAGTGTTTGATAGGAACGGTTGCACTCCATGATCCGATGGGTCTCTTCCAACCTGGTTGTTGTATGATTCTATGAAGCCTTTGGGAACAGCCCCTTTCCAGCTTTCCTGGAGCCTCTTCAGGTGCTGGAAGCTGCTCTAAGGTCTCCTCGGAGTCTTCTTCAGGCTGAACAACCCCAACTCTCTCAGCCTATACAGGGGGTGCTCCAACCCTCAAGTCTCTACTGGCATCACATCCCTTCTCCCCCTTCAAGCCACCTTTAGGCTGCAAGATCCCCTTCTCTTCCCCTCAACCCCAATGGAAGGTGCTGGGGGGGAGGAGGAGGAGGGTGATGAGGGTTGTAGAGAGGAGGGAGCTGGGCTCTTCTCCCAAGGGACAGGGGACAGGACAAGAGGGAATGGCCTCAAGCTCCACCAGGGGAGATTTAGGCTGGAGATTAGGAGGAAGTTTTTCACAGAAAGGGTCATTGGGCATTGGAATAGGCTGCCCAGGGAGGGGGTTGATTCCCCTTCCCTGGAGGTGTTTAAGGGATGGGTGGATGTGGTCTTGAGGGATTTGGTTTAGTGTTTGATGGGAATGGTTGGACTCGATCTGATGGGTCTTTTCCAACCTGGTCGTTCTATGATTCTATGACCGCGCTCGGCTCTTCCTCTCTAACGAAACCTCTCTCTCTCCTCCCCCCCAGCTGATTGGCTGCATCATCGGGCGTCAGGGCGCCAAGATCAACGAGATCCGCCAGATGTCTGGGGCGCAGATCAAAATTGCCAACCCGGTGGAAGGTTCTACTGACAGGCAGGTCACCATCACTGGATCTGCAGCCAGCATCAGCTTGGCCCAGTATCTAATTAATGTCAGGTAAGTCTCCGGCTAACGACGAGGGGGCTGTGCTTGTCGGGGAGGGGCTGGCACTGCACGTTCGCGCCGTAGGCTTCCTCCTCCTCCTTGCGTCCCAACACACGAGGGGAAGGGGGGTTGTGCTCTCCTGGTGTGATTCTAGTCCCCCGACCCCTCCACCTTTCCCTCCCTGTGCCCCCTGTCCCCTTCTCCTCCTGCGATCGCCTCCTGGGTTGTGGGAAAATCTAGGATAATGGACTCGAAGGGGGCTGAGAGGAGCCTGTGGCTGCTTGTGAAGCCATCCCTAGCTCCGTGACGTGGTTTTGCAGCCACGTACCCGGCTCCATCTTGCTGTTAGGCCTGTGCTAGTTTGATCTGGTGCTTTTAAGCGGTTGAGGCCATTTTTGTGGGGGTGACGGAGCCCTGGGGCGGCTTGGGGAGATCCCAACCTGTCTCCCTGTGGGATAATATGATCCTGGGAGAGCGGTGGGTGCTGCTGGCAGCGCTCAGCTCACCTCCGATGCCTCGGAGTGGCCAGATGGGGCCAGCGTGAGGCCTGGCTCTTTGCCTGCCCTGCAGCACCGGCTCTGCCGCAGCCAGGAACTCGCAGCCTGGCTCAGGCTTCTCCACTCAGCCTGTTAGCAGTGGCCCTGACGATGAGCCGGGCTGGGAATGCCTCTCAGAGCCTTGTGGGGGGCTCTGGGTGAGTCCCCAGCCCTCGGTGCTGCTCCGTGTCACAGGGATTGATGCCGGGGTAGACATGGCAGCCCCAACCTGCTCCCCAGCAGGAGCAGAGGAGCCTCTACCTGTGATTTTTTTTCTGGTTTTGGCCTTTTCCACGATGGTTGTTTCGCGGCTCCCACGCTGAGGAGGTCTCGCTTGCGAGCCCAGACTCTCCCCTCCTTCCCCTTCCTCCCTCGGCTCTTTGCGCTGTTCGTCCCGTGCGCTTTTTTTTGTGCTGTTTCCCCTCCACCCACCCGTATTTTTTTTTTTGTTTTCTTTTTTTTTTTTTTTTTTTTTTTTTTTGTTCCTTTCTCCTCTGTTACAGTTTAGAAAGCGCTAAACCCTCCTCCCAGGCAGCCTCCGTCACTCCGATCCCTGACCACCACCTCAGCATCAACCTCTCTCAACCCTCCACCCCTTCTTCTTCTTCTTCCTCCTCCACCACCACCACCACCACCACCACCCCCACCTCGCTCGCCACCGCGGGGGTTGCCGACGCACCCGCCAGCCTCCCCAACCCTCCTCTTCCGACCGCCCCTTGTGTCTCCAGTCTGCTTGGCATGAAACCTGTCCCTCTCCTGGCTCTAAATGTCGTGTCCGCTGCTAAAGGCGCCTCCTCCGCTCCGGCCCTGCCTTGTGCCACTAACAAACTCAAAGCGGAAAAGCAGAGGTTCTCGCCTTACTGAGGCGCCTTTTGGGCCTTAGAGGGGGTTGGCGGCGCCGAGGAACCCGTAGAGGAGCCTCGCACGAGGGAGATTTTTCTCTTTTATGGGTTTTTTTTTTTCCTTTCTCCTTTATTTTTTCTTAACTCCCGAGTTGAGCTCGTGCTGGTGGTAGAACCGAGCTTGCGAGACGGTCTCCCCGTTACATTCCTCTCGCTCTAGCTTGTAGCCTCACTCCTTATTTCCCTTAATTTTTCCTTATTTCCCTGGTTTTTCTAGTTGCTTGGTTGCAATTGTGGAGCTTTTTTTTTTGGGGGTGGGATAGACGTTGGGTGGAGGGAGGGGGTTCGTTCCCAATTAACCGACCTGGGGTGGGATTTAATTGCATTCCCAACGTGGGGAGGGGCCTGTTTCTCTCTTTTTTTCTCTCTCTTTTAATGTCTGTACCTGTAATAAAGTTGCCAGAGTGCGAATCTACTCGCCTAGATCTGTGCTGGGGGGGGGGGGGGGGGGCTGAGAGAGTTGGGGAGGGGGGAATATCAAACTGGGTGGGAGTCCCTGTCCCCCAAAACCCAGGGGGTGACCCTTGGAGAGGCGGCTGCATCGCGTCTGTGTGCTCCTCCACCTCCATATGATTTTTAGGGGTTTGCCCCCACCTCTTTTTCCCTGGATGCCCCCACCCCACGTGCTTTGCCCTGATCCAGATCCGTCCCCCTCCCCGGCTCTGTTTGGGGGAGCAGCAACCTGCACCCCCCTTCTTTCCACTCCCTCCCTGCCGCTTGTGCCTCCAGCAACCCCCACCTCGAACCCCAAAACTCCCTCTGTCTCCCTCAGGGGATCAACTCTTCCTTCCCTCTCCTCCCTCAAAGCCCACCCCGAGCCCCAAAACTCCCTCTGTCCTCTTCAGGGGAGCAGCTCTTCCTTCCCTCTCCTCCCCCAAAGCCCACCCCGAACCCCCAAACCCCCTCTGTCCACCCCCGGCTCCGTTTGGGGGAGCAGCAACCTGCACCCGCCTTCTTTCCACTCCCTCCCTGCCTCTTGTGCCTCCAGAAAACCCCAACCCCACCCTGAACCCCAAAACTCCCTTTGTCCCCTTCAAGGGAGCAGCTCTTCCTTCCCTCTCCTCTCCCAAAGCCCTCCCCGAACCCCAAAACTCTCTGTTCCCCCCCTCAAGGGAACAACCCTTCCTTCCCTCTCTCCTTCAAAACCCACCCTGAACCCCAAAACCTCCACTGTCTCCCCTTCATGGGAGCAGCCCTTCCTTCCCTCTCCTCCCTCCCCCCTAGAAAGCCCCCTCTGCCCTTGCCCCCCTGCACCCCAAAACCTGCTCTGTGCCCCTCGGCTGAGCAACCTGCCCTGCGCCCCGATCCCTTTGTCTCCTCTACACCCCAAAACATTGTTTGCCCCCCACTTCCAGGGGCAGCTGCCTCACCCCAAACCCTCTGTTCCCCTCCCTGCACCCCCAAATCCCTCTGTCCCTCTCCGAGGGGGCAACCTGCCCTCCCCTCGCACCCCTAAAACCAACATTCCTTGAGGGAACAGCTCTCTCCTCTCCCTCCCTTACTCTTCTCCTTCCTCCCCCTCAAACAGCCCTTCCTGCACCCCAAAACCCCCCCTGACCCCCCTTGAGGGGGCAGCTCTCCCTCAAAGACCCCAAACCTTGTTTAACCTCCCGAGGGGCGACTGTCCCTCTCCTCTCATTCACCTCCCCCTCCAGGAGCCCTTCTGCCCCCCCCCCCAAACCTCCTCTGTCCCTCCCCCAGCATCCTCCCTGCACCCCAAAACCCTTTCTGCCTCCTCTCCACCCTCTTGAGGGGCAGCTCTCCTTCCCCCTCACCCTTTCTGTCCCCCCAACACCCCTCAAGGGGGTCGCTTGCCTTCTCCCCCACCCCAAACACCCCAAAACTCCTCCCGCTTCCCTTGCTGAGGGCTCAGCTCCCTCTCCTGTCCCCCCTTCCCCTCCCAGCCCCTCCTGACACCCCTCGAGGGGGCAGCTCTCCCTCTCTTTTCCCCCTCCAACACCCCAAAACTCCCTTGACTTCCCCTCCAGAGGGGACAGCGCTCTTTCCCGTACCCCAAAACTCCTGCTTCCCTTCCTCGGGGAACAACTCTCCCTCCTTCCCTGTCCTACTCCCCAAAACCCCCTCAATCCATCCCTGAGTTCCCCAAAATCTCTCCAAGGGGCTACCTCTCCCTCTCCTCTTCCCCCAAAGCCCCCTCAATCCACCCCAGTTCCCCCAAATCTCTCCAAGGGTCTCCTCTCTCTCTCTCTCTCCTCTTCCCCCAAAGCCCTCTCAATCCACCCCTGAGTTCCCCAAAACCTCTCCAAGGGTCTCCTCTTCCCCCAAACCCCCCACAATCCTCCTCCAGTTCCCCCAAATCTCTCCAAGGGTCCCCTATCCTCTTCCCCCAAAACCCCTTCAATCCACCCTCCAGTTCCCCAAAGTCTCTCCAAAGATCTCCTCTCCCTCTCCTCTTCCCCCCCAAACCTCCTCAATCCCCCCCTAGACCCTCCAAATCTCTCCAAGGGGTCTCTTCTTCCTCTCCTCTTCCGTCAATCCCCCCCAGTTCCCCAAAATCTCTCCAAGGGTCTCCTCTTCCCCCAAACCCCCCTCAATCCCCCCCCAGTTCCCCTAAAGTCTCTCCAAGGCTCTCCTCTCCCTCTCCTCTTCCCCCAAACCCCCCTCAATCCAGGCCTGAGTTCCCCAAAATCTCTCCAAGGGTCTCCTCTCCCTCTCCTCTTCCCTCAGTCCCCCCCCCAGCTCCCCAGAATCTCTCCAAGGGTCTCCTCTTACCCCAAAACCCCCTCATTTCCCTCCCCAGTTCCCCCAAATCTCTCCAAGGGTCTCCTCTTACCCCAAAACCCCCTCATTTCCCTCCCCAGTTCCCCCATATCTCTCCAAGGCTCTCCTCTCCCTCTCCTCTTCCCCCCAAACCCCCTCAATCCCCCCCCCAGTTCCCCCAAATCTCTCCAAGGGTCCCCTCTCCTCTTCCCCCAAAACCCCTTCAGTCCACCCCCGAGTTCCCCAAAGGTCTCTTCTCCCTCTCTTCTTCCCCCAAACCCCCCCTTAATCCAACCTGAGTTCCCCAAAACCTCTCCAAGGCTTTCCTCTCCCTCTCCTCTTCCCCTAGAACCCCCTCATTTCTCCCCCCAGTTCCCCAAAATCTCTCCAAGGGATAAATCTCTCCAAGGGCTTTCCTCTCCCTCTCCTCTTCCCCCAAACCCCCCTCAATCCCCACCCAGTTCCCCAAAATCTCTCCAAGGCTTTCCTCTCCCTCTCCTCTTCCCCCAAACCCCCCTCAATCCACTCCTTAGTTCCCAAAACCTCTCCAAGGGTCTCCTCTTCTCCCAAACTCCCCTCAATCCTCTTCCAGTTCCCCCAAATCTCTCCAAGACTTCCCCCTCCCTCTCCTCTTCATCCCCCGAAGAGGAGCACCTCCCTCTCCCCTCCCTCCCTTCCCTTCCCCTCCCCCCCAAACCCACCCCTGGAGGAGGGGACCCCCTTTTTCTGACTGCTCTTCTTCCTTGCAGGCTCTCCTCGGAGACTGGGGGCATGGGCAGCAGCTAGGGCCGCGGCGGCCCCCTCCTCACCTCGCCATCCATCTGCACCCCCCGAGCCGGCCCCAGGTTTTAATCTAGTTTGTACATTTTTCGGTTCATCCTCAATATCTCTCTCTCTCTCTCTCTCTCTCTCCTCTCTCTCTATCTCCACACCCGCTCATCAGATTCCGGTTTTTCTGGTTCATTTTGGGTTTGTTTGTTTGTTGGTTTTATTATTTTATTTTTTTTTTGTTTTCCCCCCTCGGCAGCATTTAAAACCTCTTTTCTCTCTCTCTCCGCTCGGCCTGTTCTGCTGAGCCCCAGATCTTAGTTTTATAAAGCTTCTCTCTCCTTCCGACCCTTAAAAAGAAAAAAAAAAAAAAACCCTAAAACTCCCTTTTTTCGGCTCATGAAGTTATGTTCTGTCACACAAAAAATGTAAGAGTGAAGCGAAAACATTTCAGTTTGAGTTCTGTACCGTCAGGAGATTTTTCAAAAAAAAACAAATAATTAAATAAAAAGATGGACTGGAGCTTTTCCTTGTGAATAGAAACTGGAGGATATTTTCCTTACTCGAGCTGCCTGTCTCCGTCTTTATTTGACTTTGACCCCTCCAGCCCCATCTTCTGTGGGGAGGGGGGAGAAGAAATGTGCTTTGGGGGTGTTCTGGGTTTGATCTGGTGTCTCGTAAACTGGTTTGTAATGGAAACCAGTTTCTCTTTCTGGGTCCCAGTTTATGCCTCTTTTCTCTCCCTGTGTCCCAGTCTCTTCTCTCCCTCTCCCCCTGTCCCAGTCTCTTCTCTCCCCTCATCCCAGTCTCTTCTCTCCCTCTCCCCCTGTCCCAGTCTCTTCTCTCCCTCATCCCAGTCTCTCGCCCCTCCCTCTCCCCCCGTCCCAGTCTCTCGCCCCTCCCTCTCCCCCCGTCCAGTCTCTCGCCCCTCCCTCTCCCCCCCCCCCCCCCCGTCCCAGTCTCTCGCCCCTCCCTCTCCCCCGTCCCAGTCTCTTGCCCCTCCCTCTCCCCCGTCCCAGTCTCTCCTCTCCCTCTCCCCCCGTCCCAGTCTCTCCTCTCCCTCTCCCCCCGTCCCAGTCTCTCACCCCTCCCTCTGCCCCCGTCCCAGTCTCTCTTCCCTCCCTCTCCCCCGTCCCAGTCTCTCTTCCCTCCCTCTCCCCCCGTCCCAGTCTCTCCTCTCTCCCTCTCCCCCCGTCCCAGTCTCTCGCCTCTCCCTCTCCCCCCGCAGTCTCTCCTCTCTCCCCCCCCAGTTTGTTCCCCCTCTTGCTTTTCTCTGTCTCTCCCTCCCCATCCTCCTCCTCTCTCTCAAATCCATCTTGGATCTTTGAGGGGGGGTCTGGGAGCACTTGAAGGAGTTTCTTGGATTTTTTCAGTGTCTGGCAAACTGCTTTCTACTGGGAACCAGTTCCCCCCTCCCCCTTTCCCAGTTCCCCTTCCTTTCCTAGCTCCCCCCACCTTCCCTTCCCAGTTTATTCCCCCTTCTCTCTCCAAAATCCATTTACCAGTTCCCCCTCCTCTCGGTGGGAGCTTCTTAGATTTTTCCAGTGTCTGGCAAACTGCTCCCTACTGGGAACCAGTTCCCCTTCCCTCATTTTCCCCGTTCCCCTTCCCTTCCTAGTTCCCTTCTCCTTCCTTCCCAGTTCCCCTTCCCTTCCTGGTTCCCCTCACCTTCCAGTTCTCAATTTATTCCCCCTCCTCTCTCCCAAATCCATCTTGGATCTTTGAGGGGGGGTCTGGGAGCACTTGAGGGAGCTTCTTGGATTTTTCCAGTGTCTGGCAAACTGCTCTGTACTGGGAACCACTTCCCCCGCCCTTCCCTGCCCAGTTCCCCTTCCCTTCCCAGTTTATTCCCCTTCCTCTCTCCAAAATCCATTTTGGATCTTTGAGGGGGGGTCTGGAGCAGGTGGGAGCTTCTTAGGTTTTTCCAGTGTCTGGCGAACTGCTCTCTACTGGGAACCAGTTTCCCTGTCTTCCCAGTTCCCCCTCTTGCCAGTTCCCCCCCACTTCTCTTTCTTCTTCCCTTCCCAGTTTATTCCTCCTCCTCTCTCCAAAATCCATTTAGGATCTTTGAGGGAGGGGGTTGGGAGCAGGTGGGAGCTCCTTAGCTTTTTCCAGTGTCTGGCAAACTGCCCTATACTGGGAACCAGTTCCCCCCACCCCTTCCCAGTCCCCCCCCATTCCTCTCCCACCCCAAAATCCCATCGGGATCTTTAGGAGCCTTGGGGGGGCAGTGGAAAACAATCATCTCCCCCACCCCTCTTCCCCCCCCCAGCTCCTCTTCCTTCCCTTTAGGGGGTCCAGTTCCCCCCTAGTTGTGTCCCCACAGCCTCCTCCCCCTCTCCCCTTTCCCCACTCTTGTACTCCCCCCAAATTGTGCCCTGTCACCCCCAAATCACCTCCCCTTGCCCCCCCCTTCAAATCAATCCCTTGTTGCCCCCCCAGGCACCGCACGGAGGTCTCTGTACAGATCGATAGATATTTATATAATATTTGGGGCTGTACAAGTGTGAGGAGGAGGGTGGGGGAGGAGGTGTGGGGGAGGAGGTTGTGTGGGGTGGGGGTGCAGGTTGGGGAGGGGGCTGTGGAAGGGGGTGGGGGGGTCACAGGTCACAGGCCGGAGGGGGGGGGAGGGGGGGCTGTGGGCCGAGGGGGGCCCTCGCCGCTGCCTGAGTGATCGAGCTCTGCGCTGTCACAGTCCGAGTCCTCGGAGACCTGGGGGGACATAAAAGGTGTGGGGACACACACACACTCAGCTTTCTCAGTGTCCTCCCTCAGCCCCACAATTCATAGAATCATAGAACAACCAGGTTGAAGAGACCCATCGGATCATCAAGTCCAACATTACTATCCAACACTAAACCAAGTCCCTCAAGACCTCATCCACCTGTGTCTTAAAACACCTCCACCTCAGGGAAGGGAATCAACCACCTCCCTAGGCAGCCTATTCCAATGCCCAATGACCCTTTCTGGGAAAAACTTCCTCCTAATCTCCAGCCTAAATCTCCCCTGGTGGAGCTTGAGGCCATTCCCTCTTGTCCTGTCCCTTGGGAGAAGAGCCCAGCTCCCTCCTCTCCACAACCTCCTTTCAGGTAGTTGGAGAGAGCAATGAGGTCTCCTCTCAGCCTCTTCTCCAGGATAAACCCCACCAGCTCTCTCAGCTGCTGCTCATAACGCCTGTTCTCCAGCCCTTTCACCAGCTTCGTTGCTCGTTGCTCTTCTCTGGACTCTCTCCAGAGCCTCAACATCTTTCTGTGCTGAGGGGCCCACAACTGAACACAGGATTCCCAGGAGCTCCCCCCCCCTCCCCCCCCCCCCTCCCCCCCCCCCCCCCCCCCCCCCCCTCCCCCTTCGACTCCCCTCCCCCCTCCCCCCTGTCCCACACCATTTCTGCTCCAAGCCAAGATGCCCTTGGCCTTCTTAGCCACCTGGGCCCTTGCTGGCTCATGGTCAACCAACCCCCCCCAGGTCCTTCTCCTCCAGGCACTTTCCAGCCAGACTTCTCCTAGTCTGGAGCTCTGCTCAGGGTTGTTGTGCCCCAAGTGCAGGATCCGCCATTTTGGGCCTTGTTAACCCTCATCCCTTTGGTCTCAGCCCATGGATCCAGCCTGTTTAGGTCCCTTTGCAGAGCCTCCTTACCCTCCAGCAGATCCACACTTGCACACAGCTTAGTGTCATCTGCAAACTTGCTCAGGGAGCACTCGATGCCTTCATCCAGGTCATTGATGAAGACATTGAACAGGACCTAGCACTGAGCCCTGGGGAACCCCACTTGTCACTGGCCTCCAGCTGCACTTAACACCATTTACCACCACTCTCTGGGCTCCCATAGGCCCCCCCTGGACCTTTTACCAGGGGAAGGGGGTCCCCAAAGGCCCCCCCAGGATCTTCTACCAGGGGAAAGGGGTCCCCATAGGTCCCCCCTGGAGCTTTTACCAGGGGAAGGTGTCCAAGACCCCATCCAGGTGTCCAACCACCCCTGGATTGACTCCAACTCCCATCCAGGTGTCCAACGACCCATGGAGAGACCCCGAACTCCCATCCAGGTGTCCAACCACCCATGGAGAGACCCCCAACTCCCATCCAGGTGTCCAACCACCCATGGATGGACCCTCAGCCCCATCCCAGGTGGCCAACCACCCCCCCGGCCCCCCTGGCCAGGGGGGCCGGGGGGGTGGTTGACCACCTGGGATGGGTTTGTGGTTGCCCCCCAAGCACCCACCTTGGGGCTGAGCACCTTGGGGCCCTCGGGGGGAACCGCGTCCAGGGGGATCTCGGAGCCCTGGGAGAGCAGGTCCTCGGAGCGGTCGTCCAGGCGCTCGTCAGTGTTGGTGCTGCCCACGTCGGGGGTGCCGCTGTGGGAGGGTTCGCTGGTGTGGCCCTCGTCCCCGTCGCCGTCCGAGAAGTTCTCCGAGCTGAAGGTCGACAGCGACTGACGCTTGGTCATCCCCGGGGGCCACCTGCCGACCACCAGTTGATTTAGCCAACCACCCATGGACCCTCCTGAATCCATCGTATTTGTCCAACCACCCATGGATCCCTCAAACCCATCCCAGGTATCCAACCAACCACCCATGGATCCCTCCCAGGTGTCTGAGCATCCATGGAATCCTCATCCCAGGTGTCCAACCGCCCATGGATCCCTCAAACCCATCATATTTGTCCAACCACCCATGGATCCATCTCAGGTGTCCGAGCATCCATGGAATCCTCATCTCAGGTGTCCAACCACTCATGGACACCCCCAAACCCATCTCAGTTGTCCAACCACCCATGGACCCTCCCAAACCCATCGCATTTGTCCAACCACCCACAGATCCCTCAAACCCATCCCAGGTGTCCAACCAACCACCTATGGATCCATCCCTGGTGTCTGAGCACCCATGGAATCCTCATCCCAGGTGTCCAACCACCCATGGATCCCTCAAGCCCATCTCAGGTGTCCAACCAACCACCCATGGATCCATCTCAGGTGTCCGAGCACCCATGGACTCCCCTAAATCCATCATATTTGTCCAACCACCCATGGACCCCCCCTAAATCCATCATATTTATCCAACCATCCATGGATCTCTCAAACCCATCCCAGGTGTCCAACCACCCATGGACCCCCCCCTAAATCCATATTTATCCCACTACCCATGGATCCCTCAAACCCATCCCAGGTGTCCAACCACCCCTGGACTTCCCTAAATCCATTGTATTTATCCAACCACCCATGGATCCCCTCAAACCCATCCCAGCTGTCCAACCACTCATGGACCCCGCCCCCTAAATCCATCATATTTATCCAAACACCCATGGGTCTCCTCAGACCCATCCCAGGTGTCCAACCACCCATGGATCCATCCCAGGTGTCTGAGCACCCATGGACACCCCCTGGAAACCCATCCCAGGTGTCCAGGCATCCATGGACCAAACCCATCTCAGTTGTCCAACCGCCCCTGGACCCCCCTAAATCCATCATATTTATCCAACCACCCATGGACCCCCCCCCAAACCCATCCCAGGTGTCCAACCACCCCTGGACCCCCCTAAATCCATGGATTCCCCCAACTCCCCTCTATTTCTCCAACCTCCCCTCCCAGGTTTCCGAGCCCCCCCCCACCCCCACCCCCCCGCACTCCAAGGCCGGAGGTTTCGGGGTGTGCGCTGAGCCCCCACCTCTGCCGCAGCGGCAGCTCCACCTCACTGTCCACCTCTCCCTCCTCTTCCTCCGACGAGACCCCCCGCTTCTGGTTGGGGGGGATACACACGGGGGGGGGACAGTTGAGAGACCTTGAGTCCCCCCCCCCGAAAAATAAACCCTCCCCAGAAGGGGTCCATGTCCCACCCTCCCTGCTGGGATGGATCTGGGGGGGTCCTGTCCCCCTTCATCCACACCAATAAGGACACAGGGGCCTGACCCCCCAAAAAAAATGGACCCTGCCCACCCCCCCCCCCCAAAAAAAAATGGACCCAGGGACCCTGTCCCCCTCCCCAAAAGAGACTGGGGGGTCCTCTCCCCCCTTCTCTACCCCTAAAAGGACCCAGAGACCCTGTCCCCCTCCCCAAAAGAGACTGGGGGGGCCCTCTCCCCCCTTCTCTACCCCTAAAAGGACCCAGAGACCCTGTCCCCCTCCCCAAAAGAGACCACAGGGTCCTGTCCCCACCCCCCACAATCAAAAAAGGTACCTAAGGGTCCCTGACACCCCAAAAAGTGGACCATGGGCTTGATCCCCACCCTTACCCCCTAAAGGGACCCTGTCTTCCCCCCCAAAGGGACCATGGGGTCCTGTCCCCCTCCTCCCCCCCACCCCGAGGACCCAGTGGTGCCCCCCACCCCCCCCAAAACCAGGGGGTGCTCACCTGCCCACGGGTGACGGCCGCCCGGTACAGCAAGGCCGCGGGGGTGAGGTGCTGCCCGGCCCCCCCTTTGCTGCCCCGGCCCCCCCCACTCTCCCTCTCCCCCTCCCCGGGGGCTGGGGGGGCCGGGGGGGGGCTGCCCTGGGTGCCCCTCACCCCTTGGGGCCCCACGTCGGACGCTTGGTCTTGGGGGGCCCCCCCGGCCTCCAGGGTCCCCCCGAGGAGGTCGGGGCCTGCGGGGGTCTGGGGGGATCCGGGGAGCCCTCGAGGCGGGGGGAGGCCGCCGGGGTCGGGTCCTGCGTCCCCGCAGCCCCCCCGGGCCCCCCCTTTGCGGTGGTGTCGCCCCTTGGTCCGGCGGCTGCGACCCGGAGAGGGGGGGCCCTTGGGGCACCCCGAACCCTGCCCCACGGCCGAGTCCAGCTTGGGCAGCAGCACCTCCGGCTTCAGGATGTCAGGCCTGGGGGGGGAGAAATTTGGGGGGGGGTTGGCTACAGAGCTCTGGAAACCATCCCCACACACACCCCCAGGCCAGGGGGTGCCCCATGGGCTCAGCACCCCCCCCCCCCCTCAGCCTCCAGGGGACACCAGCATCTGCAACCCCAGAGAAGCCCAATAGAAATATTTCCCCCTAGAGACCCCAAAACTCAAATCTGACCCCCCAGAGATCCCCCCCCATATCTGAACCCCCAACCCAAATCTGAGCCCCCCCAGGCCCCCCCCAAGCCAAATCTGACCCACCAAGACCCCCCAATCCAAATATTTCCCCCACCCAAGATCCCCCAATACAAATTTCCCCCCCCGCAGAGACCCCCAACCCAAATCTGACCCCCCAAGATCCCCCAACCCAAATCTGACCCCCCAAGGCCCCCCAAGACAAATCTGCACCCCCAGAGACCCCCCCAATCCAAATATTTTCCCCCAGAGACCTCCAATCCAGATCTGCTCCCCAGAGACCCTCCAATCCAAATATTTCCCCCTAGAGACCCCCTCAATCCAAATATTTCCCCCAAGAGACTCCCCCAACCCAAATATTCCCCCCCAGAGACCCCCAACCCAAATATTTCCCCCTAGAGACCCCCTCAATCCAAATATTTCCCCCAAGAGACCCCCCCAACCCAAATATTCCCCCCCAGAGACCCCCCCAGACCAAATCTGACCCCCAGAGATCCTCCAACCCAAATATTTCCCCCTAGAGACACCCTAACCTAAATCTGTCCCCCTAGAGACCCCCAACCCAAATCTGACCCTTCAGAGAGCCCTCAATCCAAATCTGACCCCCCCCAAGATCCCCCAACCCAAATCTGACCCCCCAGACACCCCAACCCAAATATTCCCCCCTGAGACCCCCCAACCCAAATCTGCCCCCTACAAAGACCCCCCCCAAAGGCATCCCAACATCTCCTTCTGCAGAGACCTCCCCCAACCCAACCCAAACCCCCGACCCAAAACTCCTCAACACAAAACTCCTCAACCCAAAACTCCTCAAGCTAAAACTCTCCAACCCCAAACTCCTCAACCTAAATCTCCTCAACGCAAACACCCTCAACCCAAAACTCCTTAACCCAAAACTCTCTAACCCAAAACTCTCTAACCCAAAACTCCTCAACCCAAAATTCCTCAACACAAAACTCTCTAACCCAAAACTCCTCAACCCAAACCTCTTCAACCCATAACTCCTCAACCCAAAATTCTTCAACCCCAAACTCCTCAACCCAAACCTCTTCAACCCAAAACTCCTCAACCCAACATTCCTCAACCCAAAACTCTCCAACATAAAATTCCTCAACCCAAAACTCTCTAAACCAAATCTCCTCAACCCAAACCTCCTCAACCCAAAACTCTCCAACCCCAAACTCTCCAACCCACAATTCCTCAACCCCGAGGTTGTGGCCTCACCGCTTGCCGTGGGGCGAGAGCTTCTGGGGGACGTTGCGTTTCTTGATGAGGGTCTCGACGGCGTTTCCGTGCAGCAGCCCCCGAGGCGCCCGTGGCTTGAAGAGCCCTGGGTAGCGCTTCTCCAGCGCCTGCTCCCGCCTGCACGGGGGACACGGGGGATAGACACGGCCCTGGGGGGCTGGAGGAGGTGGCCTTGGGGTGGTGGCCACAGGGCACGGGATGGCTGGTGGCTCGCAGTAGCTATGGGGTGGCTATAGGTGCTGCTGTGGCCATGGACTAAAGAAGGTTGGCCATGGGCTAGAGAGGGTTGACCATGGACTAGAGAGGGTTGACCACAGACTAGAGAGGGTTGGCCATGGATTAGATAGGGTTGGCCACAGACTAGAGAGGGTTGGCCACAGACTAGAGAGGGTTGGCCATGGATTAGAGAGGGTTAGCCACGGACTAGAGAGGGTTGGCCATGGACTAGAGAGGGTTGGCCATGGGGTGGATGGAGAGTTGGCCACGGAGCAGCCGTGGGATGGATAGAGGGTTGATTATGGCCTTGGGGTGACCACAGGGTGGATGTAGAATCGTAGAATCATCAAATCCCCAGGTTGGAAGGGACCAACTGGATCATCAAGTCCAAACATTACCATTGATCACTAACCCATGTCCTTCAGCACCTCATCCACCCGTCCCTTAAACCCTCCAGGGAAGGGGACTCAACCACCTCCCTGGGCAGCCTGTTCCAATGCCCAATGACCCTTTCCATGAAAAATTTTTTCCTGATGTCCATCCTGAGCCTCCCTTGGCGGAGCTTGAGGCCATTCCCTCTCGTCCTGTCCCCTGTCCCTTGGGAGAAGAGCCCAGCTCCCTCCTCTCCACAACCTCCTTTCAGGTAGTTGGAGAGAGCAATGAGGTCTCCTCTCAGCCTCCTCGTCTCCAGGATAAACCCCCCAGCTCTCTCAGCCACTCCTCATAAGGCCTGTTCTCCAGCCCCTTCCTCAGCTTCGTGGCTCTTCTCTGGACTTGCTCCAGAGCCTCAACATCCTTCTTCTGCTGAGGGGCCCACAACTGAACGCAGGTAGTTGTAGAGAGTAGTGAGGTCTCCCCTCAGCCTCCTCTTCTCCAGGATAAACCCCCCCAGCTCTCTCAGCCACTCCTCATAGGGCCTGTTCTCCAGCCCCTTCACCAGCCTCGTTGCTCTTCTCTGGACTCACTCCAGAGCCTCAACATCCTTCTGGTGTTGAGGGCCCCAGGTCTGAGGTTGGCCATGGGCTCAGAGTGGCCATGGGGAGCTGACTATGACCTTGGGGTGCCCAAGACTCACCTGAGCAGCTCCTTCTCCTTCAGCTCCAGCTGCAGCATGAGGGCACTGAGCTCCATGTAGAGGTTGTTGGCTCGTTCCAACTTGCGCTCGTAGTGCTCCCGGATGTCCAAGGCGTGTCTGGTGGCCACGGCACACACGGTGTCACCGCACACCCCACCTCCTCCCTGCACCCCCTGACGCCTCCCACAGCCCTGTCCCTGGCATCCCAGTGCTCCCAGTGCTCCCAGTGCCTACCGCAGCTCCTCGCGCCGCCGGTTGATGAGTTCCTCCTCCAGCCGGTGCAGACACGTCCCCTCAGACTTGATCTTCTCGAAGTGCAGCTTCACCTCCTCCCTCCACTCCGCCTGCAGGGAACGGCTACCACCATGGCCACTGGCCACCAGCTACCACCACGGCCACTGGCCACCACCATGGCCACTGGCCACCGGCTACCGCCACGGCCACTGGCCACCACTGTGGACACTGACTACAAACGTGGACACTGGTCACTGGCTACCAGAATGGCCACTGGTCACCACCTACCACTATGGGCTCTGGCCACCAGCTACCACTATGGGCTCTGGCCACCAGTTACCACCGTGGACACTGGCCACCGGCTACCACCATGGCCACTGGCCACTGGCTACCACCATGGGCACTGGCCTCCAGCTACCACAATAGCCACCGGCTACCACCATGGACACTGGCTACCACCGTGGACACTGGCTACCACCGTGGACACTGGCCACCGGGTACCAGAATGGCCACTGGCCACCAGCTACCACCATGACCACTGGCTACCACCATGGACACAGGCCACTGGCTACCACCATGGGCACTGGTCACCAGCTACCACCATAGCCACTGGCTACCGCCGTGGACACTGGCCACTGGCCACCAGCTACCACTATGGTCACCAGCTACCACCATGGGCACCGGCTACCACCGTGGACACTGGCCACCAGCTACCAGAATGGCCACTAGCCACCACCTACCACTATAAGCTCTGGCCACTAGCTACCACCATGGCCACTGGCTAACACTGTGGCCACTGGCCACCAGCTACCACCATGGGCACTGGCCACCACCTACCACTATGGGCTCTGGCCACCAGCTATCACCATGGGCTCTGGTCACCAGCTATCACCATGGCCACTGGCTACCACTGTGGGCACTGACCACCGGCTACCACCACGGTCACTGGGCACACTGGCTACTGGGCAGCCTGGGCACCAGTTACTGGTTGCTGGAGTCCCAGGTGCTGGCAATCCCAGAGGTTCTGTGGTGCTTCTGTCCCTCAGGGCGGGAGCTTCTGGAGTGTTGGGGGGTCCTGGGGATCTCAGGCATTGAGGGGGTTCTGGGTTCCTAGAGGTCCTGGGGGTTCTGGGCTCCTAGAGGTTCTGGGCCCTGGGGGTCCTGGGGGGTCCTGGGGGTTGTGGGGTGCCAGGGTGGTGGTACCTGGGATTTGAAGTAGGTCTCCTGGGGGGTGGAGAGGACGTCGGCAGACGCGATGTCGAGGTGCAGCAGGATCTGGCGGAAGGACGGGCGGTTCCGGGGTTTGCTGTTCCTGGGGGGGAGCGGCACGGAGCTGGGACTGGCTACTGGGGGGCATTGGGTGGCACTGGGTGGCACTGGTGGGCACTGGGAGTACTGTGATCTGACTGAGGAGCTACTGAGGCTTTCGGGGACCACAGGATGAGAGGCCCAGGACACACGGGGTGCATCTGAGCATGATCCATGAGCACCCCAAGAGTGGGAGTCCCTATGACCAGGTGTCCCCCCCACCCCACCCCGTGCTGCCCAGGCTGGGGTGACAGCGGCAGGTCCCTCGTGGTGTCCCCCACGGCGTGATCCATCCAGGGGGGTGGATGCCCAGGGGGTGACCCTAGGGTAGGATGTTCACAGGGTGATAGGTCCACGTGTGTGGGGGGGGTCTCCATGATCAATATCTCCATGGTGGGGTATCTCCATGATCAATATCTCCATGGTGAGATATCTCCATGATGGGATATCTCCATGATCAATATCTCTATGATCAATATCTCCATGATGGGGTATCCCCATGATGGGATATCTCCATGATCAATATCTCCACGACTGGATATCTCCGTGATCAATATCTCCATGGTGAGATATCTCCATGATGGGATATCTCCATGATGGGATATCTCCATGATCACTATCTCTATGATCAATATCTCCATGATCAATATCTCCATGATGGGATATCTCCATGATCAATATCTCAATGGTGGGATATCTCCATGATCAATATCTCCATGATCAGTATCTCCATGGTGGGATATCTCTATGATCAATATCTCCATGATCAGTATCTCCATGGTGGGATATCTCCATGATCAATATCTCCATGATCAGTATCTCCATGGTGGGATATCTCTATGATCAATATCTCCATGATCAGTATCTCCATGGTGGGATATCTCCATGATCAATATCTCCATGATCAGTATCTCCATGGTGGGATATCTCCATGATCAATATCTCTATGATCAATATCTCCATGATGGGATATCTCCATGATCAATATCTCTATGGTGAGATATCTCCATGATGGGATATCTCCATGATCAATATCTCAATGGTGGGATATCTCCATGATCAATATCTCCATGATCAATATCTCCATGGTGGGATATCTCCATGTTGGGATGTCCCCAGGCTGGGGTGCCCCTTGAGGGTGTCCCCATGGCACTCACCAGCACTGGCGCAGCAGCACCTTGAAGCCATCGGGGCAGCCGGAGGGGACAGGCAGGTGGAGACTGTTGCTGCCGACCCCCCAGATGATGGCAGACGAGTCCACGTCCTTGTAGGGGATCTCACCAGTCAGCAGCTCCCACAGCACCACCCCGAAGGACCTGGGGACAACAGCACACAAGGCCACGTCACCCACGGCCTCCATCACCCACAATCCTATATCCTATGGTCCCATCTCCCATGGTCCCATCACTCACGGTCCCATCACCCATGGCCTCCATCACCCACGGCCTCTATCACCCGCGGTCCCATCACTCATGGTCCTATATCCTATGGTCCCATCTCCCATGGTCCCATCACTCATGGTCCTATCACCCATAGTCCCATCTCCCGTGGTCCCATCACTCATGGTCCCATCACCCATGACCTCTGTCACCCACAGGCCTATATCCCATGGTCCCATCACCCACAGTCCCATCTCCCATGGTCCCATCACCCATGACCTCTGTCACCCACAGGCCTATATCCCATGGTCTCATCACCCACGGTCCTACCTCCTATGGTCCCATCACCCACGGTCCCACCACCCATGGCCTCTGTCACCCACGGTCCTCTATCCCATTGTCCCATCACCCACGGTCCCATCACCCATGGCCTCCATCACCCACAGTCCCATCTCCTATGGTTCTATCACTCATGGTCCCATCACCCATGGTCCTGTCACCCATGGTCCCATCTCCCATGGTCCCATCACTCATGGTCCCATCACCCACGGTCCCATCACCCACGGTCCCATCTCCCATGGTCCCATCACCCACGGTCCCATCACCCATGGTCCCATCTCCCACGGTCCCATCACTCATGGTCCCATCACTCATGGTCCCATCTCCCACGGTCCCATCTCCCACAGTCCTGTCACCCATGGTCCCATCACCCACGGTCCCATCTCCCATGGTCCCATCTCCCACAGTCCTGTCACCCATGGTCCCATCACTCATGTTCCCATCATCCTCATCCAGGCATCTCCAGTGTCCTCTCGCTGCCCCTGGTCCCCCTTGCCCTATCCTGGTGTCCCTGATGTCCCTCGTCCCTGTCCTTGCACTGTCCCCACCAGTACCCTCCATGTCCCCATCTCTGGTCCCTCCCAGTGTCCCCACTGCCTCCCAACCCCCCTCTGTTGCTACATCCCCGGTGACACCTCAGCTCCCCGATGTCCCCAGGGTCCCTGTGCCCTCACCAGATGTCGACCTTCTCGGAGACGGGCTCGTTGCGGATGACCTCGGGCGCCATCCAGGCCACCGTGCCGGCAAAGGACATCTTGGTGCTCTTGTCAATGAGCTCCTTGGAGGTGCCGAAGTCCGAGATCTTCACCACGTCGTCGTAGGTGATGAGCATGCTGAGGAGCACCCGGTCAGTGCCGCCCCGGCCAGGCGGCTACGGCACCGCCACCAACGTGCAACTGCCACCAGCATCATGGGGTCACTGACACGCCACCGACCGCGGGCACAGCACCAACACGGCATCACCACGGCACCATCACGGATACGGCATGACCATGGGTGGCACCGTCATGGAGATGCAACTGCCATGAGCTGCGGGCACAGCTCACCACGAGCACAGAGCCACCATCATCATGGTCATGGAGCTACCATGGATATAGAATCATAGAATCATAGAACAACCAGGTTGGAAGAGACCCATCTGATCATGGAGTCCAACCATTCCTATCAAACACTAAACCAAGTCCCTCAAGAACTCATCCACCCGTCCCTTAAACACCTCCAGGGAAGGGGAATCAACCACCTCCCTGGGCAGCCTGTTCCAATGTCCAATGACCCTTTCCATGAAAACTTCCTCCTAATCTCTAGCCTAAATCTCCCCTGGTGGAGCTTGAGGCCATTCCCTCTTGTCCTGTCCCCTGTCCCTTGGGAGAAGAGCCCAGTTCCCTCCTCTCCACAACCTCCTCTCAGGTAGTTGTAGAGAGCAATGAGGTCTCCCCTCAGCCTCCTCTTCTCCAGGATAAACAACCCCAGCTCTCTCAGACGCTCCTCATAGGGCCTGTTCTCCAGCCCCTTCACCAGCTTCGTTGCTCTTCTCTGGACTCTCTTCAGAGCCTCAACATCCTTCTTGTGCTGAGGGGCCCACAACTCAACACAGGATTCAAGGAGCAGCCTCCCCAGTGCTGAGTCCAGAGGGAGAATAGCCTCCCTGGCCCTGCTGGTCACACCGTTTCTGATCCAAGCCAGGATGCCATTGGCCTCTTGGCCACCTGGGCACACTGCTGAAGTTGGCATGGACGGACAACCCACACGGACATGCAACCCCCAAGGTGACAACCGCCTTGGGCACGGCCTTGCCACCACCGACCATCTCAGATGTGTCACCAACATGCTTGTGGTCTGGCTGCGGGCACAGCAAAGCCATGGGAACCTCAATGTCATGGACACATCACTCTACCATGGGCACCACATCACTGTGGGCACCATCACGTCACCGTCACCATGAATGTGGCACCAGCATGGTCACTGCTCAGCCATGGGCACGTCACCGGCACGGACACGTCACTGTCACGGACACGGTCCCACCACAGCCATGCAACTGCCTCGATCACGCGACCACCACCGCGGGCATCACCACCACGATCGTGCAACCGCCACACGCGTGTCCCACCACCGGGGAGTGTTCCCCTCCCAGCGCCCCCCGAGCCCCTCGTCCCCGCTCACTTGGGCGACTTGAGGTCGCGGTGGATGATCTTGTGGAGGTGCAGGTAGTTCATGCCGCCGGCGATGCCCATGGACCAGTCGACCAGGAGGGAGGGGGTGACCTTGCGGCCGGCGCGCAGCACCTCGTAGAGCTGGCCCTGGGCGCAGAACTCCATGATGATGCAGTAGCAAGGGGCCTGCGTGCACACGCCCCTGCGGGCACAGCGGCACCTTCAGCGCCTGGGGCGGACGCACCCACCACGGCACCCGACGTCAGCCAGGGCACCCGACTTCATTGCGCCCAACCTCAGCTGGAGCACACCACTGACTTCAACCACAGCAACCAGCTTCAACCACGGCACCCGGCTTCAACCACCAACCACAGCACCAAACTGACTTCAACCACAGCACCCAGCCTCAACCATGGGCACTCAGCTTCGTACCATCCAACTTCAGCCACATCATCCAACTTCAGCCACAGGCACCAAATTTCAACCACGGGCACTTGGCTTTGTACCATCCAACTTGAATCACATCATCCAGCTTCAACCACAGCATCCAAACAACTTCAACCACGGGCACCCAACCTCAACTGGGGCACCCAACCTCAACCACAGCACCCAACTAACTTCAACCACAGCACCCAACTAACTTCAACCATAGCACCCAACTAACTTCAACCACAGCATTCAACTTCAACCACATCATCCAGCTTCCACCATAGTGTCCAACCTCAACCACAGCACCCAACTTCAACCACGGGCACTTGGCTTTGTACCATCCAACTTGAATCACATCATCCAGCTTCAACCACAGCATCCAAACAACTTTAACCACGGGCACCCAACCTCAACCACAGGCACCCAACTTCAACCATGGGCACTTGGCTTCATAGCACCCAACTTCAACCACATCATCCAGCTTCAACCACAGCATCCAACTAACTTGAACCACAGGCATCCAACCTCAACCACAGCACCCAGCCTCAACCACAGGCACCCAACTTCAACCATGGGCACTCAGTTTCATATCATCCAGCATCAACCATATCATCTAGCTTCAACCACAGCATCCAACTAACTACAACCATGGGCACCCAACCTCAACTGGAGCACCCAACCTCAACCACAGGCACCCAACTAACTTCCACAGCACCCAACTTCAACCGCAGGCACTCGGCTTCATATCATCCAACTTCAACCACAGCATCCAACCAACTTCAACCATGGGCACCCAACCTCAACCACAGCACCCAACTTCAACCACAGGCACCCAAATTCAACCATGGGCACCCAACTTCATAGCATCCAACTTCAACCACATCATCCAGCTTCAACCACAGCATCCAAACAACTTCAACCATGGGCACCCAACCTCAACCACAGGCACCCAACTAACTTCACCCACTCCACCCAACCTTCAACGCCAGCATCAATCTCCTTGGGTACCCGTGAGCACCACCAGGGCTAGGACACCCCTCTCATCCAGGGCACCATCTGCACCCCCCTCACCGTGCCCACATGCGCCCTGCTGGTGCCCGACTTGTCCCATGCGAGGTTGTCCCCAGTGCCAGGCATGGACCATGCCGCGCACCCCCTGCCCCTGGTACGTCACTGCCGTGTCCTGTCCCCCCCAGGTCCATGCTGGACGTGCCGTGTTGGTGCCCCGTGCCCATGGCGAGTCCGTGACCTCTATGCGCATGGTGTGTCCGTGTCCATGCTGTGTCCATCCTCATGCCATGCTCATGCTTAGGCCCATGTCCCGGTGGTGTCCTCCACATCCATGCCGTGTCCATGCCCATGCCCCAAGCCCATGGTTTGCCTGTGGCAAGGCCGTGCCTCATGTTGTGTGCACACCCCATGCTCCCGGAGTCCTCCACATCCATGCCCCAGATCATGCTCATGCCCCACACCAACTCCATGCCCCACACCACCTCCATGCCCTCTGCTTGTGGTTTTCCCCATCCCTACATCTTCCTACATCACCCCTCAAAGTGACAGGGGACAGGACAAGAGGGAATGGCCTCAAGCTCCACCAGGGGAGATTTAGGCTGGAGATTAGGAGGAAGTTGTTCACACAGAGGGTCATTGGGCATTGGAATAGGCTGCCCAGGGAGGTGGTTGATTCCCCTTCCCTGGAGGTGTTTAAGGGACGGGTGGATGAGTTCCTGAGGGACATGGGTTAGTGTTTGATAGGAATGGTTGGACTCAATGATCCAATGGGTCCCTTCCAACCTGGTTGTTCTATGATTCTATCTTGTCCATGTCGGTGCCTCCACCCTTCATATCCATGTTCCATGGCCACATCACCTCCATGCCCCATATGGTGTCCATGCCCGTGATGTTCTCCATGCTTGTGGTGTCCCCATGCCACATCCATGCCTCATGCGTATGGTGTTCCCCAAGACCACAGCATCTCCATACCTCATACCTCTCCATACCTCCACACCTTAGATGACACTAAGCTGGGTGGAAGTGTCTATCTGCTGGAGGGTCGGGAGGCACTGCAAAGGGACCTAAACAGGCTGGATCCATGGGCTGAGTCCAATGGGATGAGGCACAACAACCCTGAGCAGAGCTCCAGACTGGGAGAAGTCTGGCTGGAAAACTGCCAGGAGGAGAGGGACCTGGAGGTGTTGGTCAACAGCGAATGACCATGAGCCAGCAGTGTGCCCAGGGGGGCAAAGAAGGCCAATGGCATCCTGGCTTGGATCAGAAATGGTGTGACCAGCAGGGCCAGGGAGGTGATTCTCCCTCTGAACTAGGCATCGGGGAGACTGCTCCTTGAATCCTGTGTTCAGTTGTGGGCCCCTCAGCACAAGAAGGATGTTGAGGCTCTGGAGAGAGTCCAGAGAAGAGCAACGAAGCTGGTGAAGAGGCTGGAAAACAGGTCCTATGAGGAGCGTCTGAGAGAGCTGGAGGGGTTTATCCTGGAGAAGAGGAGGCTGAGAGGAGACCTCATTGTTCTCTCCAACTACCTGAAAGGAGGTTGTAGAGAGGAGGGAGCTGGGCTCTTCTCCCAAGGGACAGGGGACAGGACAAGAGGGAATGGCCTCAAGCTCCGCCAGGGGAGATTTAGGCTGGAGATTAGGAGTAAGTTTTTCCCAGAAAGGGTCATTGGGCATTGGAATAGGCTGCCCAGGGAGGTGGTTGATTCCCCTTCCCTGGAGGTGTTTAAGGGACAGGTAGATGATGTCCTGAGGGACATGGGTTAGTGTTTGATAGGAATGGTTGGACTTGATGATCCGATGGGTCTCTTCCAGCCTTGTTGTTCTATGATTCTATGATTCATCCCCATGCCGTGTCCATACCTCATCCCCATGCCATGTCCATGCCGTGTCCATGCCCATGCCCCATGCCGTGTCCATGCCATGTCCGGATCCCTGCCCCCCTGGTGTCCCCGCGCCCCTCCACTCCCTTCACCCCGGGCGTTGGCGTCCCCCTGGCTCACTTGAAGGTGATGATGTTGGGGTGCTTCAGCTTGCGCAGGTGCTTGATGTCGGTCTCCTTGAGGTCCCGCACCTTCTTGACGGCCACCTCCTCGCCGTGGAAGCGGCCCAGGAAGACGGCGCCCTGCGCCCCGCTGCCCACCCACTGCAGGTCCAGGATCTCCTCAAACGGCACCTCCCAGGGGTCTGGGGGGCACAGCCCAGACTGGCACCCCCACCCCAGCACCAACACCCCAACCCCAACACCCCAACACTGGCAGCCCTAGAGCACCTGCCTGTTCTTCAGCTCCGTGGACCTTCTGGTCCCATAGCCTCCTCTTGCCCTCATTGCATCCCTTGGTCCTCTTGCATCTTCCTTGCCCCACAACTCCTTCCCTGCCCCATAGCTCCTACCCTGACCCCTTGCATCCTTCTTCATCCCACTCCCTGCCCCATAGCACCTTCCCTGCCCCATAGCTCCCTCCCTGACCCCTTGCGCTTTATGTCCTTGCCTCTTTCTTAGCCCCACTGCCCCCTCCTGTGCCCCATAGCACCCTCCCTGCCACCTTGAAACTTGCCCCACTGCCCCCTCCTGTGCCCCATAGCTCCCTCCTTTAACCCAGTGCACCCTCCTTCACCCCATAGCACCCTCCCTGCCCCATTGCACCCTCCTTCATCCCATTGCACCCTCCTTCACCCCAAATCATCTTCCTTCACCCCAAATCAACCTCCTTCACACCAAATCACCCTCCCTACCCCATTGCACCCTCCAGCCCCCACTACAACCTCCCTGACACCTTGCACCTTGCCCCCTCCTGGCCCCACATCACCCTCCCTGCCCCTCAGCCCCTCCCTTCACCCCATAGCCCCCTCCTTCACCCCATAGCCCCTTCCTTTACCTCATAGCACCCTCCCTGCCCCATTGCACCCTCCTTCATCTCAGAGCACCCTCCTTCACCCCAAATCATCTTTCTTCACCCAAAATCATCTTCCTTCACCCCAAATCAACCTCCTTCACACCAAGTCACCCTCCTTCGCCCCATAGCATCCTCCTGGCCCCACTGCACCCTCCCTGACACCTTGCCCCCTCCTGGCCCCACTGTACCCTCCCTGCCCCATAGCCCATTCCTTCACCCCACTACCCCCTCCCTTCATCCCACTACTCCCTCCTTCACCCCAAATCACCCTCCCCTCCCCATAGCATCCTTCTGGCCCCACTGCACCCTCCCTGACACCTTGCACCTTGCCCCCTCCCGGCCCCATATCACCCTCCCTGCCCCACCGCCCCCCCCTGCCCCCCTACCTTCCTGGGGGTGCTTGTGCTCTGCTGCGTAGGCTTTTCCGATCATGGTCCAGACAGGTCGCAGGCAGCCGAAGAGCCCCTCGAGGAAGCCCCCCCCGGGCTGGCAGCGCAGGTGGGCAGCCTCGGCGGCCAGTGGGCCCGAGGGCTCGGGTGCCAGGTCGGGGTGCCGGGGGGGTCCCCGGCGGGGCCAGGCCTCGGGGGGCGCAGCTTGGGGGGCGGTGGGGGGAGCGGAGGGGAGGACGTCGCGCAGAACGCACTGGGTGGGGGTCAGCTCCTGCTCGGGGGTCCCGTCCGAGCCCAGCGCCAGCGAAGGCGACGGTGTCCGCGTCTCGTGCAGGCAGGCCATGGCCGGACCCCCCCCCCCAGTGCCCCCCGACCCCGGCCTGAGGGAACAGAGAGGGGAACCCCCCCCCACACACCTCTCAGTACACCTGCACCCCCTAAATGCACCTGCACCCCCATAAATACAGCTGCACCCCTGCATGAACCCCTGGATGCATCTGCACCCCATGTAAACACCTGCACCCTCTAAGTACACCTGCGCCCCCATAAATACACCTGCACTCCCTAAATACACCTGCATCCCCTGCATGCACCTGCACCCCTAAATACATCCACATGCACCTGCACCCCCTGTGTGCACCTGCACCTCTATGTGCACCTCCTAAATACACCTGCACCCCCTATAAGCACCTGCACCCCCTGTAAGCACCTGCACCTCCTAAAGACACCTGCACCCCCTGTGTGCACCTCAAGCTCCTGCATGCACCCCTGCATACACCTGCACCCCCTAAATACATCTGCACCCCCTGCATGCACCCCTCTATGCACCTGTACCCCCTACATACACCTGCACCCCTGGATGCACCTACACCACCTAAATACTTCTGCACCCCCATAAATACACATGCACCCCTGCATGCACCTGCGCCCCCCCCCCCCAAATACTCCTGCACCCCCTGTATGCACCTGCACCCCCTACATACACCTGCACTGCCTACATACACCTGAACCTCCTGCATGCACCCCTGGATGCATCTGCACCCCCTGTATACACCTGCACCCTCTAAATACACCTGCACCCTCTAAATACACCTACACCCCCTAAATACACCTGCATCCCTGGATGCACCTGCACTCCCTAAATACACCTGCAGCCCCTGTGTGCACCTGCACCTCCTGCATGCAGCCCTGGATGCACCTGCACCCCCCACATACACCTGCACCCCTGAAATGCACCTGCACCCTCTAAATCCACCTGCACCCCCCTAAAACCACCTGAACCCCTATAAATACACCTGCACCCCTGCATGCACCCCTCTAAGTATACCTGCACCCCCTAAGTATACCTGCACCCCTTAAATGCACCTGCACCCCCTGCATATGCCTGCACCCCCTGTATGCATCTGCACCTCTGTGTGAACCCCCTAAAAACACCTGCACCTCTGTGTGCACCCCAAGGGCACCCTTTGAATGCACCTGCACCTCCTGCATGCACCCCTGGATGCACCTGCACCCCCTACATACACCTGCACCCCCATAAATACACCAACACTCCCTAAGTACACCTGCATCCTCTGTATGCACCTGCACCCCCTAAATACACCTGCACCCCCTGAACCTCTCTGTGCACCCCCTGCATGCACCTGCACCCCCTGTATGTACCTGCACTCCCTTCACCCCAGGGGTACCCCATGCATGCACCCCCTGCACCCAGGGGCCCCTCCTGCACCCCAGGGGACCCCTGCACGCATGGGGCACCCCATGCATACACCTGCCCCCCCTGCACCTCTGTGTGGACACCCCCTGCACCCATGGCCCCCTTTGACCCCAGGGGCACTCCAAGCATGCACCTGCACCCCCTGTAAGCACTTGCACCCCCTAATTACACCTGCCCTCCCCCCGCAACTCTGTGTGCACCCCATGCCCCCCCATGCATGCACCAGCACCCCCTGCACCTCTGTGTGGACACCCCCTGCACCCATGGGCCCCCCCCTTTCACTCCAGGGGCACCCCAAGAATACACCTGCACCCCCAGCACCTCTGTGCCCCCCCTCCTGCACCCCCTGTAAGCACTTGCACCCCCTAATTACACCTGCAGCCCCTGCATGCACCTGAACCTCCTGCATGCACCTGCACCCTCTGTATGTACCTGCACCCCCTGCACCCCAGGGACGCCCCCCCATGCATGCACCAGCACCCCCTGCACCTCTGTGTGCACCCCCCACTGCACCCATGGGCCCCTCCTGCACCCCAAGGGCACCCCGAGCATACACCAGCACCCCCTGCATCTCTGTGTGCACCCCCCACTGCACCCATGGGCCCCCCTTTCACTCCAGGGGCACCCCAAGCATGCACCTGCACCCCTTGCATCTCTGTGTGCACCCCCCACTGCACCCATGGGCCCCTCCTGCACCCCAGGGTCACCCCAAGCATGCACCTGCACCCCCTGCACCTCTGTGTGGACACCCCCTGCACCCATGGGCCCCCCCCTTCACCCCAGGGGCACCCCAAGCATACACCTGCACCCCCTGCACCTGTGTGTGCACCCCCCACTGCACCCATGGGCCCCCCCTTTCACTCCAGGGGCACCCCAAGCATGCATTAGCCCCCCCTGCACCTCTGTGTGGACACCCCCCGCACCCATGGGCCCCTCCTGCACCCCAGGGTCACCCCAGGCATGCACTAGCACCCCGTACACCTCTGTGTGCACCCCACCTGCACCCATGGGCCCCTCCTGCACCCCAGGGGCACCCCAAGCATACACCTGCACCCCCAGGTGACCCCCCCCCCAGAGGCACTTACATGTCTGTGTGCACCCCCTGCACCCCCCATCATGCACCCAACATCCCCCCACAAGTCATGCACAGGCCCCCCCTGCACCCACATGCACTCCCTTGCACACGTGTGTGTGTGTGTGTGTGTGTGTGTGTGTGTGTGTCCCCATTCCCCCCCGTGACCCCCTGACACACGCGTGTGCCCCCCCCCGGGGATGGGAAGGGGGGATCCTAGGGGAGGGGGGGATGTCCATGGGGGTATATGTGTGTGTGTGCACTGTGTGTGCACTGAATGCACACACGTGTGCGAGAGGCTGTAAGAGGTGGGGGGGGGGGCAGGAGATAGTGACTGTGATAAGGGAAACTGAGGCAGGACTGGGGGGGGGGGGGGGGGGAGCAGGGGGTCTGGGGGGGGCAATAGAACCCCAATCCGGGTCCTCTGGATATCTTGGGGGGGAGGGTGGGGGGGAAAGAGTTGCCATGGCAACAGAGGGGGGGGTTACGTCATCACTAAAATTAGGTGGTGGGGGGGGGGGTTGAGTCACCACGTGGGGGGGGTGGGGCTCAGCCTCACCCCCAGAGACCCAAAGGGGGGGGCGGGGGGGAGGGGGGGGCGGGCAGGTCCCGCCCCTCCAGGTGTCGCGTCTATGTGTGTCCCCCGGTGACGTCACGTCACGCGGTGACGTCATCCAGGTGAGGGATGACACCTCCCCCTACCCCACTTCCCGATGGGGAAACTGAGGCAGGAAGAGGGAAAAGGCTACTTGGAGGGGGGACACACACACACAGAGGAGTGTGCAAGGGGGTAGGTACATGCGTGTGCAAGGGGGGGACACGCGTGTGCAAGGGGGGAAGCACAGGGGGCGTCTATGGGTGTGCAAGAGGGTTGCACAGCCCTGGAGAGAGGCACATGCGTGTGCAAGGGGGGTGCGCACGCGTGTGCAAAGGGGTGCACGGGACAAGGGGGATGTGTGGCCCTCGAGGGGGTCACACCCGAGTGCAAGGAGGGTATAGGCACAAGAGGGTGCACACGTGGGGGGGGCACACGTGTGTAAAGGAGTGAGCACACACAGGAGCTAGTGCACACTCGCATGTGCAAGGAGTGTGTATACATGCAAAAAGGTGAGTGCCCACGCAGGGGATTGCAGACGCGTGTGCAAGGGGTGAATGCACACAGGAGCTGGAGCACATCACGTGTGCGAGGAGTGTGTATACATGCAAGAAGGTGAGTGCCAACGCACGGGGTGCACACGCGCGTGCAAGGGGGTGAACACAGGCAGGAGCTGGTGCACGGGCGTGTGCGAGGGGGTCCGTGCAGACATGGAGGGTGCATACGCGCGTGCAAGGGGTGCACACAGGCGCGTGTACAAGGGGCGGTCATGCTTGTGTGCAAGGGGGGGGTCACACACGTGTGCGAGGAGACGCACAAGGGTGCTGGGGGGGCAGCAGGGGGTCACACAGGGGTGCAAGGAGACACACAAGGGTGCAGGGAGGGGGAGGTTGCACACGCGTGTGCAAGAGGAGCTCACACCTGCAGGTGCAGAGCTGCCTGCTGGGGTTGGGGGGGGGTGTCACGCGTGTGCAAGGAGCTCCCAGAGTGTGTGTGTGGGGGACCAGTTCCAGTTGGACACACACACACATGCGTGTGCAAGAGGCCTCCTGAGCACCCAGGCCCCTCCGAGCCTTGGGGGGGGCACTTCTCCCCCTCCCTGACCCCCTTAACCGATCTGGGGGGAGGGATACGAGCTCCCGCCCCTCCCTTTCCCATCCCTGGGCCTGGTCCTACCCCCCCCTGCCCCGCATCCCAGTTGCATCCCAGTTGCATCCCTGGTCCTACTCCCCCCCCCCCCCCCCATCCCTGGGCCTGGTCCTACCCCCCACCCCCTGCATCCAGTTGCATCCCAATTGCATCCCAATTGCATCCCAGTTGCATCCCTGGTCCTACCCCCCCCCCCCCCCCCCCCATCCCTGGGCCTGGTCCTAGCTCCCCCCCTGCATCCCAGTTACATCCCTGGTCCTACCCCCCCCACCCCCTGCATCCCAGTTGCATCCCAGTTGCATCCCAGTTGCATCCCAGTTGCATCCCAGTTGCATCCCTGGTCCTACCCGCCCCCCCCCCCCACATCCCTGGGTCTGGTCCTACCCCCCCCTCCTGCATCCCAGTTGCATCCATGGTCCTACCCCCCCCCCACCCTACTCCGGTAACGGTGCGGGGAGGGAACAACACCCCCCCCCACCCCCGGTCTCCGGTACCGATTGGGGGGTGGGGGAGCTCCTAGTGCCCTCCCCCTACTCCGGTACCGTTTGGGGGTGGGGGGGGAGGGGGAGGTAGGAGCATCCCCCCCTCCCCCCTTCCCTGCATCCCGGCCGCATCCCTGGTCCTACCCCCCCCTCCACCTCCATCCCTTCCGTCTCCCGGTAACGGGAGGAGGATGTGAATACACACACATCCGGTCCTGACCGCCCCCCCCGACCCCCCCCCCCCGGTACCTGCGGGGCCCGAGCTGCCGGTGAGGCCGGGGCTGGGCCGGCGGAGCGACAGGGAACGGAACGAAGAGGGAGCGGAACGGAGCGACCCCGCCCGGAGCTCAGCCCCGCCCCCCCGCCCCGCCCCGCCCCGACCGCACCGGCGGCGGCAGCGGCAGCACCGGGACCCGCAGGCACCGGCAGCAGCACCGGCACCGGCAGCATCACCGGGACCAGCAGCAGCACCGGGAACGCAGCAGCACCGGGAACGGCAGCAGCACCGGGACCCGCAGGCACCGGCAGCATCACCGGGACCAGCAGCATCACCGGCAGCACCGGGACCGGTAGCAGCACCGGGACCCACCGGCACCAGGAACGTCACCGGGACCGACAGCAGCACCGGGACCCAGAGGCACCGGCAGTATTACCGGACCAGCAGCAGCACCGGGACTGGCAGGAGCACCGGGACCCGCTGGCACCGGCAGCAGCACCGGCAGCAGCACAGGGACCGGTAGCATTACCGGGACCCACTGGCACCGGCAGCATTACGGGCAATGACAGCAGCACCGGCACCGGCAGCACTGGCACCAGAGCATCACCGGGACCCAGAGGCACCGGCAGCAGCACCGGGACTGCAGGAGCACCGGGACCCACCGGCGCCGGCAGCAGCACCGGGACCAGCAGCAGCACCGGCACCGGTAGTATCACTGGGACCCACCGGCACCGACAGCATCACCGGGACCAGCAGCATCACCGGCAGCACCGGGACCACCGGCAGCACGGGGACCAACAGCATCACTAGCATCACCGGGACCGGCAGCACCGGACTGGAGACACTGGGACCGGCAGCATCCCCGGCACTGACAGCATCCCCAGGACCGGGAGCACCGGCATCACCAGCACGGGGCACCGGGACCCCCGACCAGCACCGGGACCGGGACCCCCGACTGTTCTACCGGCGCTGGGACCACCGGACCCTCTACCGGGACCCTCTACCGGGGCCCCTCACCTGCACCGGGAGCCCAGGAGCGGCCAAGGACCCTTCTACCGGGACCCCCGGGACTGGGAACCCCAATAGCAACCACACCTTTCCCGGTGCCCCCCCCAGGCCGGGACCCTCCACTGGGGCCCCGGGACCGTCCCAGTGCTCCCAGTATGGGTGTCTGTCCGTCCCCAGTGCTCCCAGTCTGTCCGAGAGCTCCAGTCTCACTCCAGTGTTCCCAGTATGGGTGTCCGTCCGTCCCCAGTGCTCCCAGTCTGTCCCCAGAACTCCCAGTATGGATGTCTGTCTGTCCCCAGAGCTCCCAGTATGGGTGTCTGTCTGTCCCACTGCTCCCAGTCTGACCCCAGAGCTCCCAGCATAGGTCTGCTTCTGTCCCAGAGCTCCCAGTCTGATCCTAGAGCTCCCAGTATGGGTGTCTGTCCATTCCAGTGCTCCCAGTCTGACCCTAGAGCTCCCAGTATGGGTGTCTGTCCATCCAGTGCTCCCAGTCTGACCCTAGAGCTCCCAGTATGGGTGTCTGTCCATCCCAGTGCTCCAGTCTGACCCCAGAGCTCACAGTCTAGGTCTGCTTCGGTCCCAGTGCTCCCAGTCTGTCCCGAGAGCTCCCAGTCTCACCCCAGTGTTCCAGTATGGGTGTCCGTCCGTCCCAGTGCTCCCAGTCTGTCCCAGAACTCCCAGTATGGATGTCTGTCTGTCCCCAGAGCTCCAGTATGGTGTCTGTCTGTCCCCAGTGCTCCCAGTATGGGTGTCTGTCCCCAGAGCTCCCAGTATGGGTGTCTGTCCATCCCCAGTGCTCCCAGTCTGACCCCAGAGCTCCCAGTATGGGTGTCTGTCCATCCCCAGTGCTCCCAGTCTGACCCCAGAGCTCCCAGTCTAGGTCTGCTTCTGTCCCCAGTGCTCCAGTCTGTCCGAGAGCTCCAGTCTCACTCCAGTGTTCCCAGTATGGGTGACCGTCCATCCCCAGTGCTCCCAGTCTGTCCCTAGAGCTCTCAGTATGGGTGTCTGTCCATCCAGTGCTCCAGTCTGACCCCAGAGCTCCCAGTATGGGTGTCTGTCTGTCCCCAGTGCTCCCAGTATGGGTGTCTGTCCCCAGAGCTCCCAGTATGGGCGTCTGTCCGTCTCCAGTGCTCCAGTGTGACTCCAGTGCTCCCAGTATAGGTGTCTGTCCTTCCCAGTGCTCCCAGTCTGACCCCAGAGCTCCCAGCATAGGTCTGCTTCTATCCCCACTGCTCCAGTCTGACCCTAGAGCTCCCAGTATGGGTGTCTGTCCATCCCCACTGCTCCCAGTCTGACCCTAGAGCTCCCAGTATGGGTGTCTGTCCATCCCCACTGCTCCCAGTCTGACCCCAGAGCTCCCAGTATGGGTGTCTGTGCATCCCCAGTGCTCCCAGTCTGGTGTCTGTCCCAGTGCTCCCAGTCTGTCCCCAGAGCTCCCAGTATAGGTCTGCTTCTGTCCCCAGTGCTCCCAGTGTGACCCAGTGCCTCCAGTATAGGTGTCTGTCCGTCCCCAGTGCTCCAGTCTGTCCCTAGACCTCCAGTATGAGTGTCCTGTGTTCCTGTCTGTCTGTCTGTCTGTCTGTCTGTCTGTCTGTCTGTCTGTCTGTCTGTCTGTCTGTCTGTCTGTCTGTCTGTCTGTCTGTCTGTCTGTCTGTCTGTCTGTCTGTCTGTCCCTATCACTCCCTCCCTCACTATCCACACCCACTCTCCCCACTTCTTTGCCGGAAACCGAAGCCCCGCGTTATCCACTTCCGCCGCGCGCTCTGGGTGCTTGTGGGAAGTGTAGTTCGCGGCGAGGGGTCGGAGCGGAGACCGGAAGCCCCGCGTTGCCCCACCTTCTGCAGCGCGCGCGGGGGGTTGTGGGAAGTGTAGTTCGCGGCTGGGGTCCGGAGCGGCTCGGCCGAGCCGCTCCGGACCCCGGCCGCGAACTACACTTCCCACAACCCCCCGCGGGCGCGCCGCCTCCCGCCGCGCCCGCGGCGCCCCCTGGCGGCGCGGGCGGCGGGGACGGAGCGCGGCGGGGATGAGCGAGGAGGGGGCGGGCGGCGGGGCCAGGCGGAGCGGCGGCTTCTCCAGGTAGCGGATCCCTCCCCTCCGCCCTTATCCCGAGCCGGGAAACGCCCCCGAGGACCGGGAGGGGCCTACCCTACCGCCAAAAGCCCACGCGGGGCTTGGGGTGGGAGAGGGGGCACGGCCTATGGGGAGAGGGGGGGGGGGGTCGGGGCCTAGGCCTGGGCTGCCTCCCACACACCCTTCGAGGGCTTTGGGAGGGGTCCAGCCCTGTTCAATGTCTTCGTCAATGACCCGGATGAAGGCATCGAGGGCTCCCTGAGCAAGTTTGCAGATGACACTGAGCTGAGTGGAAGTGTGGATCTGCTGGAGGGTCGGGAGGCTCTGCAAAGGACCTGAACAGGCTGGATCCATGGGCTGAGTCCAATGGGATGAGGGTTAACCCGGCAAATGCCGCCTCCTGCACTTGGGGCACAACACCCTGAGCAGAGCTCCAGACTGGGAGAAGTCTGGCTGGAAAACTGCCAGGAAGAGAGGGACCTGGGGGTTGGTCGACAGCGACCGACCATGAGCCAGCAGTGTGCCCAGGGGGCCAAGAAGGCCAATGGCATCTTGGCTTGGATCAGAATGGTGTGACCAGCAGGGCCAGGGAGGTTTTTCTCCCTCTGGACTCAGCACTGGTGAGGCTGCTCCTTGAATCCTGTGTTGAGTTGTGGGCCCCTCAGCACAAGAAGGATGTTGAGGCTCTGGAGAGAGTCCAGAGAAGAGCAACGAAGCTGGTGAAGGGGCTGGAGAACAGGCCCTATGAGGAGCGTCTGAGAGAGCTGGGGGTGTTTATCCTGGAGAAGAGGAGGCTGAGAGGAGACCTCATTGCTCTCTCCAACTCCCTGAGAGGAGGTTGTAGAGAGGAGGAGCTGGGCTCTTCTCCCAAGGACAGGGGACAGGACAAGAGGGAATGGCCTCAAGCTCCACCAGGGGAGATTTAGGCTGGAGATTAGGAGGAAGTTTTTCACGGAAAGGGTCATTGGGCATTGAATAGGCTGCCCAGGGAGGTGGTTGATTCCCCTTCCCTGGAGGTGTTTAAGGGATGGGTGGATGAGGTCTTGGGGGACATGGGTTAGTGTTTGATAGGAATGGTTGGACTCGATGATCCGATGGGTCTCTTCCAACCTGGTTGTTCTGTGATCCTATGATTCCTCATGCTGTTGTGGTGATGCCATCCTCATTCCCTGCATCCCCATGCCCTGTGGCAGTGCCAGCCTAGTGTCCCCAGTGTCCCCGTGCCACCCTGCCCCCCTCTGACCTCTCGCGGGCCTCGGTGGCAGCCCTGTCCCCAGCCTGGAGCAGATGCTGGCCGCCAATCCCGGGAAGACGCCCATCAGCCTCCTGCAGGAATATGGCACTCGCATAGGCAAGACTCCCGGCTACGACCTCCTCAAGGCCGAAGGACAAGCCCACCAGCCCAACTTCACCTTCCGCGTCACCGTCGGGGACATCAGCTGCACCGGTGGGTCCTTCGAATCCAGCGCTTCCCGTCACCTCACCCAGTAACACCCCCAGCAAGGGGCAGTGAGGCACAGGGAGAGCCTGATTTGGAGTCAATCTGCTTTGGTTGAGGTGTTGAGGGGACAGTGTGGACGTGGGGATCGTCCCCAGGATGAGGACAGGTCCCTAAAAGGGCTTCTGGGATGCCTTAAAAAGCAACTGCTGGGGTTGGGGGGATTTTTAATTTCGGGGACGCTCCTTTGGGACCCCAGAAAGCAGATCCTG